>JBAMJV010003999.1:217500-241321 GCA_037951105.1 Echinarachnius parma | reverse complement strand
GTGCAAGGAGGAGGGCCATAAACGTATTGATTGCCCCCGTGATTCGATATGTTGGAATTGTAGAATAAAGGGGTCTACGCATGTTAATTATGCCCGTCCAGAAACTTGTGATTTATGTTGGTGTATCCAACAAATAATGCCTGTGATGGTGGAAAAGGGTACGATATGTGGGTGTAATTGTAAAGAAGCGGGACATACACGTGCAGCTTGCCCCTATCGCAAGGTTTATAATGAACAGCCGCCAAAGAATAGTCGGCGGCAGAAGGGTAGTCCAAGAGGGGGCCGATGGTATGTTGGAATTGCAGGGAATTAGGGCATTATCGGGCTAATTGCCCAGGCCTACTTTCAAGGTCGCCCGCCAGCAGGGTCATATCAGGGTCGGGGAAAATGGATGCCTCCCCCCCCCCCCCCCCCCCCCCCCCCCGCCCGTGGCCCAGGTGAGGGAGGGAAATTGTGGTGCGACGTCGGGCTACCATGCAAGATAATTTGGGAAAAGATTAATATATAAAAGCCCAAAAGTGCAGATTAATTTGTTAGGACAAGGGATACATACGTTAGGTTTTAGGATTAGAGATTTGCTTAATTTAAGTAGGGGAGGATGGGCAGCGTGTTATAATTTTTTAGGAGGTGGAATTTATTAATGAAGTCGGAGGTTGATTAAAAGGCTAGGTATTAGGTGGTTTTTGATTGGGAGTTTGTAATGTTTTATTTTTATATATGAAAGTGGACAAGGATGGTGATATATTTAAATGTGCTTCATTCAGGGGGAGTAGACACGCATATTAGTAGGGGAGGTCCGGAGAAATAGGGCGGACCCGGGAATAAGATTGTAAATGCGCTTCAATATGTTGGTGGTACTGGGCGTGTGCACTGGAAGTTAGTGCGTGGTAATGGGGAGTAGAGTAACAATTTAAAAGGTGTCGGGGGAGGGAAGGCTGGGAAATCCAGTTTTTTGGTGTCGTTAGAATTAGAGAGCGGCCAAATTATTAGTACTTTGATATAATAATATATAATATACGCTCCTGGTTAAGGAACGTGTGGTTGGGGAATGTGTAAATTACGTAGGCTCACGCTTGGTAGTCGGGGGATTGAATTGATAGCGTAAGTAAATAAAGAGTAATAGTATAATATAGCTTATAAAGTAAATAGGAAATTGTTAAAGTTAAAAGAAGGGTGTGAAGAAGTCGAAAATAAGTGTGGTAGGGAAACGGTTATTTTAGGAGATGTCCCGGAAATAGGTGCGGCCCCCCCCCCCCCCCCCCCCCCCACGGAAAGTGGAGATTAATTTGTAAGAGTATGAGTATGTATTAGTCCCAAATTTACCGAGGGTGGACCCACGCACAGTAGGGGAGCGACAGGGATTGAGAGCTGCCCTGGAGCAGCCGATTGTTAGACGATCCCAACGGGCAACGAGGGGTCAGAATGCTAACCCGTATCGGTTGCCCAGGTCAGCGCTCAATACATAATTGCTTACCTCTGATTCTGGCGTCCGGGGGGCGAAATTTTGTTTCCCAAACAGGTTTACCTATTACAGTAAAATCCTGCCTCCCGATTGGTTTAAAGGTATACGCATCATGAATATTCATGATGCTGAGCTACACAAACCTAGTACATGTATTACGCATGCGCGTGGACTTGGGGTGTACACAATGTGTGTGAGCTGTGCTGTGGGTTTTTCTGTCTGTGTGTTTGTTTGGAGAAAGAGAAAGAGAGATACGGAGAGAGGGAGAGAGGGGGGAGGGGGTGTGTGTGTGTGGGTGTGTGTGTGTGTGTGAAGCCTTTCTGTGCAAGAAGTGTGTACTGTAAGTGAACTCTTTGTCAATAAAAAAAAGAGATATATAAATATATCTATGTGGAAAAATATAGAAACCAAAATAAGAATGTGCTACCTACGGTATATGCGTGTATATGTTGCGCAAAATAAAGGATACTAATCAACTATACACACTTAATGAAGCCTATGAACACATAATGACGCGCATAACAAAAGTTATAACACATGCACACACCTACACAGAGAACATAAACATCATTATAGATTTTGTTTTGTTTTTATCAAAACAAATTCCACACACACACACACACACACACACACACACACACCCACACACACACACACACACACACACACACAAGCTACAAACTGAACTCACAGGGCAACACACACACACACACACACACACACACACACACACGCGCGCGCGCAAACACACCAACTTGCATAGACCAATTCAGTACCATTTAGTACCATATCTATTGAGTTTATTTATCAAAATATGATGATCTGGGCAATCAAATGCCTTTGATAAATCTAAAATTAAAGTTATTGAAAATAATTTTGCATCCAAGGCACATGTTATATGGTCAACAAAGTATATAAGTGCTGTAGTGTAGAGGTGGAGTGTAGAGGTCTAAAGCCAAACTGATTAGAAAATAACAGATCATGTTTTTGAATAAGTTCAAATAAACGGTTGTACAATCACCTTTCCAGGATCTTTCAAAATGTGGGATAATAAGGAACTTGGTCGATATTGTGTTTGTAAATAAGTATAATGTATATATTATTATGATGTTCCGTTACATTCCCATGTTTCCATGATCATACCCAATTCGCCTCATTTCATACATTCCATGCCCGACCCCAACTGACCCAACACATGGTCATCTCATTATATCCCCACCACCACATTGCCCAGCTTCATCCTTCACCCACCTAAGGCAAGGTTATGTAAGCCATCGAGTTGTACAGACATACAGTGTACATGTGTTATAGCTAGTGTGAGATATGATCGAAGAATAAAGGCCAGTTGCCATTCAGACTCCGAAAGAACAAGTTTAGTCATGGAATTATGCGGTACAAATCACAGACCCCTGGTTTTCTCTCTCCTTCTCTCTCGATATACACATAAGTCGATAATTCAAAAATAACCTATAATCACCTTTCTTATAAATGGGTATGACTTTAAACAATTTTCATTTGGGTTGGAAAAATACCATGAGACAATGAACGATTACATACTACCTTCAGAGCTCAGTACATGAATAATCATTAAGCGTATACCTTTGAACCAATCAGGAGGCAAGATTTTACTGTAATAGGTAAACCTGTTTGGGAAAAAAAATTTCGCGTCCGGGGGAGGAAGGCTGGGGTATCCAGTTCCTTGCTAGTGCCGCCAGAATCGGAGAGTTACCAATTATCGGTGTCATGAATTACTCAAAACAGAGTAATGGTTGTGGGATTGTTTAAATTTTGGATTATATAAAATTGTTATTTTTGAGGTTTTCGGATGCCATTCATGGCATTGTGCATTGTGCTCGAAGTAGGGTATGCCGTTTAATTGGGAGTATGTATTTATAATGTGTAGTATTTTTATGATTGGTACAGAGTAGATGCATAATGTTTAGCATTTCTCTTTGTTTTTCTATAGGCTGGGCAGGCTTTTACTTTTATAATTATGCAGTACTTACTTTTATAATTATGCAGTACTTACTTTTTGGGCACAGTTTTGTAAGAAGGGTGGACTGGGGCCATGACGGTCACAGTGGGGGGACAGCCACACTCATTATAGGCTTTTGTTACACCCATTCTGGGGGTAAACTATCGCGGTGTTTCCGCCCGGAGTGTTACACTCGCAATTTATAGGCTTTCACCAAGCTCATTATAGGCTTTCGCCACACCCATTTCCTGGGATTGATTGATTCTGTGTACAAACATGTATATATTACTTATTATTGTCACAGTTTTTTGGTGTGTATGCACACACATATATTATATAAGCATGCATATATGTGCACTTTTTTATGGTTGGTTAGCGGTACCAAGTTTATGCCATCACGCTGGGTGCGTATGCGACATTTATTTTGGTGGTAGAGTGTAAATAGAAATAAAAATACAATTTGGAAGTTCAAAAAGGCCAGTGAATGCGTTATTGGGTCACTGGTTTATAAAGAAAAAGGGGGATGACATTGGTTTTGGGGATTTTGATAAGTTAAGGTGGGACATAAAAAAGTGAAACGGAAGAAATATGAATTAGTGCTCGGCAATGCCGCACATGATGGGTTAAAATAATAAATTATATGACCACCTTTCGGGTAATGTTACGCATTCGCATCAGCGCTGTGGCATTCATGATGAGTCATTTTATTGATGTTTTTTGTACGGGATGGATGACATCCGTCAGAGTATTGCTTTTTATATAATGTGAGTTAAATACATAAGTACTGTATTTATGTTCTTCTATAGGCTGGGCGAGGAAAAACCCAATCTTTAGTCTATCAGGTTATGTAAAGCAGCAATTTTTTTTTGCTATAATCTTGGAAACACTTTTTAATTTGGTCTAAATACATTACTGATGATAAAAAGTGATGTTTCCATTTTTTATTTTTGGTCCCAGGGTGCATTTTGGCGATTTTAAAGATAATGAGCTAATTTGCATTTTTTTAAAATAAGGTCAGGGGTCATTTTCTATCTAGGAATAGTACAATATTGATAAAAACTAGTTTTCTATGGTATTTTGGGGCAAGGATTCCATTTCCGGTGCTCGTTTGTAAGTGCTGTATGGGAAACACTCTGAAATCCAAGATGGCTGCCCCTAATTTGCATATTTATGAATATTATTGATTTTCAGTGGCTACAGCCCCTAATAAGCAATAATTCCGGATTATTATTTGTCAGTTATGTTCTAAGTATGTATTTAAGATATCAAAGATGAGTTGCCATCGTGGCAACCTCTAGTAATGCATATTATTTGCATAATTATGTATTTTACCTAATTTGCATATTCCCCCAAATCGAGTATATTGGGAACCCGGCAAGTAATAAAGACAAGTAATACCACTTTTCCAAGGTTTTAGGGGGCAACAAATCCATTTATGATACTTATTTACCTGTATCACCTCGGCAACCAACATAAATCCAAGATGGCCGCCTTTGTCATTTTAAAGTAAATATTGCTATTTGCTACTTTAATGGCATTTAATTTATCAAAATATGATTTGTTTACTGAAAGCAAACAACTACATTGTGATTCAAGTATTCTAGTTGCTCATTCCAATAATTAAAAGTCAAAACATTATAATATCAATCTAATATAACCGAAATAATATAGACGTGTATCATAACATGCGTAATTTAGGGAGCAGCCATCTTGGATTTGAGATGGATGCCATGGTGATACAGGTAAATAAGTATCAAAAATGGATCTGCTGCCCCCCAAAACCTTGGAAAATTGGTATTACTTATCTTTTTTACTTGTCGGGATCCCAATATACTCTATTTGGGGGAATATGCAAATTAGGTAAAATACATAATTATGCAAATAATATGCATTGCTAGAGGTTGCCACGATGGCAACTCATCTTTGATATCTTAAATACATACTTAGAACATAACTGACATATAATAATCCAGAATTATTGCTTATTAGGGGCTGTAGCCACTGAAAATCAATAATATTCATAAATATGCAAATTAGGGGAAGCCATCTTGGATTTCAGAGCGTTTCCCATACATCACTTACAAACGAGCACCGGAAATGGAATCCTTGCCCCAAAATACCATAGAATACCAGTTTTTATCAATATTGCACTATTCCTAGATAAAAAATGACCCCTGACCTTATTTCACAAATATGCAAATTAGCTAATTATCTTTAAAATCGCCAAAATGCACCCTGGGACCAAAAATAAAAAAATGGAAACATCACTTGTTCTCATCAGTAATGTATGTAGACCAAATTAAAAACTGTTTCCAAGATTATAGCAAAAAATTTCACAACATTTATTTGTACTACATTAGGGGATATACTACTTATGGAAAAGATCTATTTAGTAGGGGAGAGTTGTAGCGGAACGGGGCTAGTCGGTCAACAAGTGGCAACAGGGCTGCTGGGGTTAAGGATAGCAGCGATAGTCTGTCAACAAGTGGCAGCTGTGGTCGTTGGATTGATAGTTTAAGAATAACTTGAATTCTTGAGATGTTCTTTCATTGTTTATAATTACCCTCCCCCCGCTCGGGCGACGTTGGAATGTTGTGGGCGGGTACGTGTTGATGCGAGTATGTTTTGATTGGATGGATGATTGAATGGGCGAGTGTGTGAGTGTGCACGTGGTTGGGTTGAGGCGTGTGAGTGTATGTTGTGCTTGTGTGTGTGTGCATGCTATATCGTGGGAGTGAATGCGGATTGAGCCTTTTCGCACCACAGCGGAGGAGAGTACTTTCATACAAGGAAGAACATAGTCCTTAAGAATTTAGTGAGGGTTTATTGTAATTGGGGGGGGGGGGGGGGGCGCAGCAATATTCTCGTTGCTGGGGCAAGTGAGTGGGTTTAACCATTTTTGGCTTAAAAGGGCCGGGGGAATCATGGGAATTGGAAGTTGTTAGTTTTTTTCGATCCGTTCGGTACCGCTGCCACAATGTCGACCGACTAACTCACGATTTAAAAAGGCTCTGCCCAGCCTGTAGAGCGAACTGATTAATATGTTTTTATATTATTCGCCTAATTCCCTGCCACTGTATGGCTAGGGCGAGTAATTATTATTCCATTAATAAACCAGCATGAACTTTTAAATCTAATTTTACGCCGTGTCGATTCGTGTTTGCTGTTTCTCGTGTTACTCGTACTTTTCATTTTTCGTTGGCGCGAGAGCGGGGGGTTAATCGAAGAACTGTGGCCCCCTGGGCCCCGGCGGCACGTCGACCGCTGTCCCCCCGCCCTTTCCGCGTCATTACACAAAATGCTTTTTTAAACCAATATCGAAGCTTATATTTTTCTTTGATAGTTATGACGTTAGTTTGTAGTTCAGTAAGCATGAAATAATTATTATTTGTTTTATGGCTATAATAATGGACATGAGTATACAGTAGCCTATATTAACCCGTTGAGGACCTCGACAATATTCGGGCTTGAGTCTATGGAGAATGCATGTTATACCAAAATAAATTCGTCCTCAACGGGTTAAGTAGGTCACTTGCTAAAAGATAATTAAAAAATGATTTTGTTGCTCAAAATTAAAATGTTTTATTATTATGGCATTCTTTACAAAGTCGACGGGCTAACATGTACTTGACTTAATTCGTCTCTTTGGGCTCGTTTTAAAATAGAATGCTGGTTTATAAAATGTAATTGATTACTTATCCCTTGAACATTCCAGTTTGCAGGTGAGCATGTATTGGATATGATGTGACGAAAACAAATGGTTTTAATTAGTATTTTATCTAGAGCTGTGACAGCTTGTACCGTGACATTTCAAGGTGATAGGTATGTCCAAGACATTGACTGTGGGAACAAAATTATAAATCTGAATGATGAAACTGTGTCATTGAATATAGTTTAGGTAACAAGACTAAGTATACTATACTTTTTTATTTTCATGTTATGTATTATATTTCAGCTCATCAAGCAGCCTCTCGTGTATGCAGTAGACGCCTGGTTTGCGGAGCTAGCTAGCAAATAGAAGACCACGACAGACGGGAACCGCCCAAGCTGGAGAAGGATGACAGATCAAGACGGTGTGGCAAGATTGGTAGAGCGTGTGCCTTCCAATGTGAGGTCCCAAATTCGAGCCCAAGGTATGCCACCCGGAAGGATGGA
This sequence comes from Echinarachnius parma, assembly GCA_037951105.1. Classification (NCBI taxonomy): domain Eukaryota; kingdom Metazoa; phylum Echinodermata; class Echinoidea; order Clypeasteroida; family Echinarachniidae; genus Echinarachnius; species Echinarachnius parma. The sequence continues at coordinate 233,729 of JBAMJV010003999.1, read as the reverse complement.
AAGGAGTTACGTAGCAATGTCTGCTCCTTGGAGGTTGCCTAGCTGGAATCCTCCCCAGGGACTGGACAATGTGCACTTTTTGTGCTGACTGGGGTAAAGTGATGCAACGGGAGCGCCGAAAGACGGAACAGGTTTTTGCTTCCAAACAAATTTCTGTCTGCGGGGGAGGGGGGTAGTCAGGAAGTCGTAGAAACTTTTCAAAGCGGAGACCAACCATTTTCGAAGCCGAGAACACGCTTTTTTGCATTTTTCGAGTCCAAGACCACTCGACCGCTTAAATTTTGTCTCGAGACCATTTAAAATTTGAAAAAAAACCCAAAACGGTCATTTTCAGTCAAAGGGGGGAGGGGGGGGGTTAAACCCCCTAACCCCCCCCCCCCCTGGGTATGCCTATGCGTGCGCTACATTTAAGTAGCCACAATTATTATTAATTGGGGAAAAGGAGTAAAGGACTGGCATAGTCACTAGAGAATGTATTCATTTCACTACAAAATAATAACATTCTATTTGATGGAATGAATCGAAAGTCATGTGTTGTGTACTCTTTTTGGATTAAAAATTTGAAGAATAAAAATACATGCACTTTGTTGGCCTTTTTTATTCTCAGTCAAGTAAAGCATTATCCTTTGTTTTAATACAGGCCTTTACGGCTTAATATAGTAAAAACCTTAGTACTGTATAATGACCATTGCAGAGTAACAAGAAAAATTACCACTGTAATTAGTTTACTGGTATAGAAAAGTGGCTGCTGAGAAAAGTTTGACTGGATGTTTGTGTGTGTCTGTGTGTGTGTGTTTATGTATGTATATATGTGTATAGTCTGTACTGTATGCATGTATGTATGAAATTATGAATCAATGTGTAACACTGTATGATTATCTGTTTTATGAGGATGAGTTTTATATGTATTTATGTGCTTGAATAAGTGTGTATGTTGGTATGTTTGCCCATGTTTGTGCCTTGTGAATAATTGATCGTAAGTTACGCCAAAGAAAAATCAGCTGTTAAAGTTACGATCAATTTTAACACTTACGACCAATAGTTACGATTAATATCAATCGTAACTTTTTTCTGCAACAGGATTGATCGTAAATTTCGGATTGGTCGTAAGTTATGAGCACTAAGGCCATTTACGATCAATTTTGGGACTTACGATCGATCGTAACTCTTTCTGCAACGGGGCCCAGGCCTGGCAACATAAGATAATGGTGGCATTTTTCACTGAAAGGGTTAGGACCAGGTGAAATAGTTGCTTTATTTAGAGGATTCGAGATCTCTGGGGTATACATGGTATATGCCATGTTAAAGGAATTTGTGGACTATATTGTAGTAGATGTTTACTCTGTTGTATCGCGGGTGCGTAACCGAGCATGGTGGCTTAGCGGTTAGAGTGTCCGCCTCATGCACGGGAGGTCCCGGGTTCGAACCGTGACCGGGTCATCCCAAAGACTTTTTAAATGGTACCTTCTGCCTTCTAGCCAGACACTCGGCATGTATAGAATGGAGAAGGGAAAGTTAATCACACGAGTTACCAGAGGACTGGCCCCCTTCTGTAACTTTCGCTACATTTAGTAGACGTGTGGCCTAGGGCTAATGAATCGGAGATTCACGCCGCCTTATGTGCCAACATTGGTACGGGATGGACTTTAACTTAACTTAAATCGCGGATGCGTTCATCATCGTACTTTGAATAGACGAAGGATCAGTAATGGAGTGGTCACCCGATACTTGCGACGACCTCAGAGTTGGCTGTAAAATTTTCAACCAAAATTGGCACAGAGGCTCTCTAGGCCATACTCCGTCCAACAGCTACACGCACGCACAAAAGGCTTCACGCCAGACGATGCTTGTGCTCCACCAGTAAGGGGTGTCAACAAGCAATGTCCACTATTTCGTTGGAACATCGCAGTTTACGGCCTGTAAAATTCTCAGACGTCATCGAGAGGAGGGCAATTAAAGCCACGGGAATCTCTAGGACATCCACGATTGACCACCAGGATAAATGATCGCAATTTGCTTAACCTGTGCCGTATAAACTGAAAAGGCCAAAATGGAATCTTCGCCGTCTATGAAGAAAACAATATGGAATCAACGCCTAATTCCGCCAAACTGTAGATCAGAGATCGCTCTAACATGGCCAACGAGCAAGACAAACTACCAAGTGTCCACCCCATACCATACAACCAAGATTTACCGGACGTCCCTGGACTAGGGAGTACAAAAGATCGCCGCCTGGACACTCGTGATATGTCATCTTAATGGGTACGAGCCATACCACTGTTGGGCCGTCACAACCTCAAGTCGCTTTGTGAATGCATAAATATTGGAGCTTCTCGCCACGAAATCGACGAACCCCTTGTCTTCCATCTGTTCGGTCAAGGATGTTGTGGCTCGTACCCATTAAGATGACATTTCACTAGTGTCCAGGCGGCAATCTTCTGGGCTCCCTACTCCAGGGAAATCCGGTAAATCTTGGTTGCATGGGTTGGAGTGGACACTTGGTGGTTTGTCTTGCTTGGTGACCATGTTAGAGCGATCTCTGATCTACAGTTTATCTTGGTGGTCAATTATAGGCGTACTAGAGATGCCCGTAGCTTTAATTGATCCTCCTCTCGATGACGTCTGAGGATTTTACAGGCCGTAAACTGCGATATTCGAACGAAATAGTGGACATTGCTTGTTGATACTCCTTCCTGGTGGAGCACAAGCATAATCATTATGTTTAGTCTAAAATGATTCATTAGGCGCGAACAACAGGAAAAAGAATGAAGTTGGATCTTTAAAAAAATATATTCCAACTTTATGACCAACAGTGTATATTTGTTTAAACAAAAGTAACCTACTTGTTATATCACACAAACCTTATGTCTCGCATAGGGACTTCCGCCAATTATGCGTTACATTTCAATATCAATATAATTTTATTTTAATTATCAAGCATATATTAAATACATATATATATACAATTTAACCCTAGCTAAAGAATATCGCGATATTTACACTACCGGTAATTTGTGCAAACGTTTCGTGGGCGTTTTTATTATTCTGTGAGTATAAGTACAAAAGCATTTATAAAACAACTTGTTCTGTTTCTATACTTTTCAAACTGAAATAAAAAGAAAACTATATAATATGAACATATAAATATAGTTAAACAAACAAAACAACAACAAAATTCCACACCGAAACAACACATGTATGACAATTACAACGCCAGTTCTGTTTTGTGCTTTTATCACAAAGCGACTTCCGACGGCGATGTGTAAGCATCAATACATCAGTGTGAACTATATTAAACCAAACAAGAAATGTAAAGGCCCAGTCCCAGACTGACGATTTTCTCGGCGACCCGCAATGATTAGACATTCGTCGAGAAAATCACTTAGGTCGTGTTGCATCGTATTACATCGTATTGGTTATTCCCCAAAATCGTTGCGCGTCGTGAGGGAAATCGTGAAAGCGGAGACAAAATCGCCGTCTTCAACTATTCAAAACAATCGCCACGCCACAACGATTTTCACCAAAATCGTTGTATATGCCGTTGCATATTCCTGTCAAGTCGTTCCACATCGTTGCAATTCGCTTCGTTGTGAAGATCGCCGCTTTCCGTTCTACCATATTCCCATTAGTTTTACGACGAACTACAACGAATCAGAACGAATCAACACGAATCAGAACGAACCAATACGACCCGATACAAAACCAACACGTCAAAATGTTTTAATCAACTTTCAGGAATATCATGACTGTGGTAGAACATGTCAGAAGGTTCCCTAATACCTTGTTGTATTCGTATTAACAATACAATCATGGGACAGGTTTCGGTTTTTCAAATTTCCATTTCGTTACAAAGATATGTACGATCGAAGTATTCACATAAGAAAAACTCCCCGGAGTTTTGAAACCGTGTACACAGTGAGTGCAGTGAGTTAGTGAATATCACTTTGCATTTTTGCTCATTACTTGGCCATACAATGTCCATTTGACTTACCCTGTGGACATATGAGATAACAACAATATACATTGCATCAACCATTCATCACTTTTTGCACATGTCAACAAAGTTACTAGATCCCTTTAATGCGGATGAAATAGTTTGACATTATTATGCTTATTTCGATATAGCTCGTCTACGAAGTTAACGTACACAATAAATCCACGAACGATTGCAGTTTGAGTTAGAATATTTAGGGAATAAGAAGAAGGAGGAGAAGGTGAAGGAAATGAGGAGGGGAAGGAGAAGAAAAATCGGAAGGAGAAAACGAGGGAGAGGAAATAAGGAGAAGGATATAGAGGATAATAGGGAAAAGGAGAAAGGGAACAGGAAGAGGAGAATACGGGGGAAGAGGAGGGGAAGGGGAAGAGGAAGAAGAGGAAAAAAGAGGACGCCCATACATTTTCATTTTAAGTAGTATTCTAGCATCTATAACTTGATTAATTAGATACATTAGATGTATAATAACTATACTTATACACTAACATATTTGACATATGTGTATCCATAACAACCATATAGTATCCATACAAATGATGATTTAATATGTTTAAGTTGGGTAATACAGGTTGCTGCTTTAACAAGCTATCAATAACAAAAGAGAATGTATCGATTACTATCATCATTTATTATTTTATTATAATATGAGCGAGAGAGGGAACCTAAGGGTATACAATATAATATTTTTCAAATATATATCGAAATTGATATAAAGCAGACATTATTTGTTTTAATTATGCAAACACCATGGGATAAAGCTATGTTTGCAGCGGCTTGTTTTGCATCTGGGTGGGCATATCTGTCTACCACTATACAAATTATATGCAATATCCGGAATGTACGCTCTGGAATAAAGTAATTTGATTCATGATCAGGGTTTTGCAATTGTTTAAAGAGTAATACACATATTCTTTCTACGATCAAACAAATTAGAAACAGGTGTATGATTCATTATACAAAGAGCTCGTTTTTTAACTGACTTAAACAAGTCCGATTGTTCATGTTGTGCACTGTTCGATTGTTCCATAAAACGAATGTGAGGAAATCGTTGCGACATGGCGACAGTTTTAAACCGATACAAAACTCTTTCGTTGTGCTAACACGAGTCATGGCGTTCTTCGCGATGCGCAACGGTTTGAAGAACGAATTACAACGACTCGCAACGAATTACAACGACTCGAGCGATTTTCTCCACGAATGATAATCCGTTGCGAGTCGCCGTAAAAATCGCCACTATGGGACCGCAACTTTTTTCTTGCCACGATTTTTCTACCACGATGATCAAAGACAAACGAAAGACGAACTGACTCATTGAACAACGACTACGAACAAATATTCGTCCCGAGTCGCCGTTCAATTCTTCCCAATGCTTTGTTAAACCATGGCTAAATCGAGTCGATGCGTTCTAGTAAATGAGTGTGAGTCGTTGTGAGTCGCCGTGAAAAATTGTCAGTATGGGACTGAAGTTCTTTCCAGAGAAATACACATTATGCACATCGACACAATAGTAATACATTCAAGAACTACAAACTACAATAAACTACATAAATACTTAATCCTAATGAAGGTGTTATATGAAATAATAACTGAACGTATATTATAACAACCATCTACTCAATAAACTTCTTCCAAAAAATTGTGAAACGACCCGTTCTACCAGGTTGTTTCAAAGATAGGCGTCTATTCAAGCACTGTAATCTGATCATATTTATTTTCTTAAAAATCATATTCAAACATGATTTCTGACACTCAAAATTTCACAAAAGGTAGATTATGATACCTTCATTCAGGAAATGTCAAAATCCTGAATTTCATATTTTAAACAAAATTTGGCTATATCAGCTAATAACAGACAAACTACTACGGTGACATAACGGTCGTTTTGTGGTCTAAGGTCAAATGTATACCTGTTTCAATTATGAGCATGGCTCTTTCTATCGTATATTGGGGGCAATCCACCAAATAATGATGTACAATTTATATGACAGGCAATCTCTCACAAAAAACATTTTCATGGAAACCCAGTCATTACGAGTCATAGTTCAAACCTATTCCTCCTATAATAAATCGCAAACTTCTTATAATTTTCTCTTCCTTTCTAGGAAGGGAAGTTCAAAATTTCAAAGGAAGACTAGGTAATACATCTTTCAAAAAAGCATGTGATGCTGACCATCTCTCCTGCCAAACTTTGGACATATTTTACTTCATTCAATGTTATTTTACTAAATATCTGGATAGGACCATTGATACCACATTTTGCACACTTATCTGCTATCCCATTACCTTTGATGCCGCAGTGGGCAGGAATCCGTACTGTATACGTGTGGTAATTATGTGTGTGCACTGAGCTGTGTGCTTAAATAGCGCATCGTGTGTGTGTCCATTGAAGTATACCACGTAGTGGTATTATGGGTGCGGTTCGTTATTCCGAAGGTTCGTTATTCCGAAGGTTCGTTATTCCGAAGGTTCGTTATTCCGAACACGCAAATTTCCTATACCTGAGTGTTCGTTAATCCGAAAATGAAATAGGGTTCGTTAATCCGAACATTTGTTGCATTATTCCGAAGGTTCGTTAATCCGAAGGTTCGTTATTCCGAACCTTCGGAATAACGAACCTTCGGAATAACGAACCTTCGGAATAACGAACCTTCGGAATAACGAACCTTCGGAATAACGAACCTTCGGAATAACAAACCTTCGGAATAACGAACCTTCGGAATAACTGAACCTTCGGAATAACGAACCTTCGGAATAACGGACTGTAAACGGTATGATTGGCTGGCTTTCTATAGGGTAGAGGAATTTAATACTTAACAAAAGAAATTCGTCGGAGAGCAACCACTGACCTCTACTAATGGACGGGCGGTCATGGCTCAGTAATTTAGGCCGCGGGCTGCGGGCGCGCGCCATGTTGGGACCATCAACCCGTAACAGCGGATATATGCATTCACGTGGTAGTGCATTATACTTGTTACAGAGTTGTTGCTCACCATGGCATTTTTATATCCCTTTATCCCCCCAGGAATGAAATGTGATCATGTGAAGTAAATAGTCTTAGTGATTGAATACTAGCATGATTAATTAAAATCATCCAGCGTATTGATGAGCTCAAGCAATGATAATTCGCCATTTGTTATGATGCTTACACGGTAACGTAAGGTGCGCCGGCGTTGCCCGGAGAGATTCACTCGGATTCCCGCTATTGACCCGATCTTATAACTATTACTCGCCCCTAGTTTATCTCTTATTTTCCCCTTGTTTTTAACAAGATTTTGTTCCCCATGTAAAGAAAGAACTTTTCTGCTGTTTTCATTAATTCATTTAATTGTACCATGCGTTCATGCATCACTTTACTATAGGGTCATTCCATGTCAAATCACCCAATGGATTTCATCGTACCCCCTTTAAATTTGTTCATATTTGGTATATATGATATTTCAACCTTTCAAAGCGCAAATATTTAAGTTTTATCCCAATCCGCCCAACGGTTTTGGCGCTATGGGCGATTCTTTGGGGGTAGTTTTGTCAAAAATGGGGGTGGGCACCGTTTTTCAAATCGCCATTGTCTGTTAACCGTTGGGTCAATTTATTTTTTAATGGTGTCATTGGACTGGAGATGTTATATGCAATCCATTTATGCCATTTGTTTTCATGCATGAGCGAGTTTGGATACGATAACCTTTGACCTTAGGCTTCAACCTTCCGTTTTACCTCGTGGATCAAATAATTTTGAGAATTTTGTTGGCTTAAATCTTGGCTTGATATAATATCTACAACATATGAAAGAATTGGAGATGTATTATTTCTTGTTTTTTCTACAGCCTTGTTTTAAGTTTGCAAATTTCATGTAAAATTGAATTATTTTAGACCTACACCCATGTCCAAGAATTCTATAGGGGTGTATTGTATGAACAAGACCTTTTCAGAGTCAGGATTAGAGCCTATTCAGACCCTGGCTCACCACTGTTAAATAGACCTGCTAATCCCCATACAATAGCAATCCAGACAAATGACATTCTAAGTGATACCACATGTTTCCAACCTGACAAGGGCCCTGTTGCAGAAAGAGATAAATCAATTGTGAGTCAGATCAAATGTTCTAAATGCACAAATCTGATTGGTTGAAACGCAGAAAATGTCTCTCTCTCTGCAACAGGGCCTAGGTGGAGATGTTTTCTTGAATAAAATCTTTCAAGTTCAAATTATTGCAAACTTGTACATCAATTATGAAAGCAAATATCTACAGGTATCCCTTTTCAATTAATGTAATGTTTCTATGCAACAGAAATTCATGCAATAGTAACATGATTTGCAATTGTAAACATTCAACCCTGATTATTTCCAACTAAACCAAACACAAAAACAATGCTGTTTGATATTCCACTCATTTTGATTTTTAATGCCACTTGTTTTTAAATGCATTAATTGCAATAAAAAAACAGTGCAATTTGAAATTTCACAAACCATAAATAATGCATTAAGCAAATGTTATGATTCACAGAAATGGACAGGCATGCGCAAGTTCTTGTGACTTTTGAAATTAGGTCATTTGTCTTTAATCTAAGCTCTTTCATAGCATGAAGAGATAAGTATCTCTGATTTTCACACATAGTGTACGAAACAACTGTAGAAATATTGTGGTAAGATCAAATCTTAAACAATCATTGGTTATAAAATTATGAGCAGTTGTCTAGAGGGTAGTTACTGTTTGTGTTTGGTATAGTTGGAAAGAATCAGGTTTGAATTTGTACAGATTGCAAATCATGTTAATATTGCATGAATTTCTGATGCATAGAAACATTAAATTCATTGAAAAGGGATACCTGTAGATATTTGCTTTCATAATTGATGTACAAGTTTGCAATTTGAACTTGAACTTGAAAGATTTTATTCAAGAAAAGATCTCCACCTAGGCCCTGTTGCAGTGAGAGACATTTTCTGCATTTCAACCAATCAGATGTGTGCATTTAGAACATTTGATCTGACTCACAATTGATTTATCTCTTTCTGCAACAGGGCCATTGTCAGGTTGGAAACATGTGGTATCATTAGAATGTCATTTGTCTGGATTGCTATTGTATGGGGATTAGCAGGTCTATTTAACAGTGGTGAGCTAGAGTGTGAATAGGCTCTAATCCTGACTTTGAAAAGGTCTTTTTCATACAATACACCGCTATAGAATTCTTGGACATGGGTGTAGGTCTAAAATAATTCAATTTTACATGAAATTTGCAAACTTAAAACAAGGCTGTAGAAAAAACAAGAAATAATACATCTCCAATTCTTTCATATGTTGTAGATATTATATCAAGCCAAGATTTAAGCCAAAAAAATTCTCAAGATTATTTGATCCACGAGGTGAAACGGAAGGTCGAAGCCTAAGGTCAAAGGTTATCGTATCCAAACTCGCTCATGCATGAAAACAAATGGCATAAATGGATTGCATATAACATCCCCAGTCCAATGACACCATTAAAAAATAAATCGACCCAATGGTTAACGGACAATGGCGATTTGAAAAACAGTGCCCACGCCCATTTTTGACAAAACTACCCCCGAAGAATCGATCATAGCGCCAAAACCGTTGGGCGGATTGGGCTAAAACTTAAATCTTTGCGCATTGAAAGGTTGAAATATCATACATACCAAATATTAGCAAATTTGAAAGGGGTACGATGAAAATTTTCACTTTTATTGGGTGATTTGACATGGAATGACCCTATACCATATGGCACGTCATCCTCGTATATCAAAATATCATAACAAGAAAGCCAATCTTTGTTTTCTTTCTTTTTCAATTTATTTGGTAACATGTTTTCCGCGTTCTTCCTGAGATTACTATTTCAAAGGGCATGCTTTGTGAGTTATGGTTCATAATGTTACCTTTATGGTTTGTTTTAAAGGGACAGGTCCACTTTTACAAAACGTCTGAACAGCTTTCAGTTGACGGATGGGGATCAATGTAACCCGCCAAAAAAAATCAGAGCGAACAGCCCTCTTATTTGGATTCTACGAATGAAAAACGAATGCATCCCTCCATTTAAACTATATATCGGTCAATAAAGGAGTTCAACTGATTTAGCATAATATTACAACAATATAGTACTAATTCTCGTAAAGGTATTGTGAAGCCGACATTTGTTAACGTATGTCACGGAAAAAGATCTCAAAAAGAAAGAATATATAATTACATGTATTCAGTTTAAGCGATGTTTGGGTATTTTGCTTGGTAAACGATCACACATTAGTACTTATGCGCGGGTCACGTAGCTAGCGCGGGTCACGTAGGGGTCATGCATACCGATCTGGCACTCCGTGAAATATGTGTACGAACTTACTTACCGGCCGAAAATACGTATGTACCCATTTAACGGCGACGTCCCTCAGTTTAATAAGTTTTAGGTCTATAACTCCACGAAAAAGAGAGTTCAAGCCCTAATTTTTTCAGGCGTGCTATTAAATGACATTTTCTTTTCATATAAGACAATAACCTCGCAACTTTTGAATTTTGGCTTGCAAAAGAGGATCTCTCCCTTTAAATAATTATGAACATCGATCAGGGATCGATCATGGAGGTTATAAAACACTTCTGAAGAAATTCGAAGTTCGACCATATGCAACCTCTATTTATTAGATGTTAATTGGAGAGACATGTTGTCGTTAACGTAATACTTTTGTTTAATCATACTTTTTATTTCACTTTATTACAAATCTCCTTTCCCCCCCCCCCCCCAAGCCATTGTTTTGCTTCTCTATCAACCATTTCATTGCATCAATTCCACAATGACTAGTAATGTATCCCCTCAAAATTCACCACGATTCCTTGTAAATTCAAATGAGTGCATAATACCAATATTTCATGTACAAATGTATCTTCTTTTATTATTTTACTTTTTATGGGCTGTAATTAACTTAATGAGTCACTGTCTCGACAGAAAACCATAGCCTTAGTATAGGCTTTATGAATTCAAACATACATTTTCAAAACCCAATCACTTATTCAATTATATCAAAAATACATTTTCAAGTTTACAATCACGTTTTGGCCATCAATTTGCCTGCCCGTATCTAAATCTCTTATCGATTTCACTTGTTTTATTTCAATATTTAAACAAATCTATCAGTACATTACCCAACTACCCATGGTACCCTATTTATAATAAATGTAGCAACCTAATATATATGTGGAATATAATGTAGCAACCTAATATATATGTGGAATATAAGAGGTAAACTATAATCTTTTCTGACACAAAATATAACAAATGGGACTGTAGGCGGCCCAATGACTGCAAACAACTCGCCTATAAAACGTGATATCAGCCTTTTGTATGTCATTATCATTTTGATTTGTATAGCCAAATGCCGTGTAATGTGCAATCCCTAATTCAGAATACAATCAACACTTTTTATCTAACGAGAACAATTGGTAAAATTAATCTGAAAAATGTTTACGAATGTTACACACTATCAACAGCGGGTTATCGACGGTCCATGATGATGGTCCCAATATGGCCGCCGTGCGCGCACGGCGGCCTCATTTTTGAATGGCCAATCAACGTGCAGCCGCCCGTCAGTGAGAGCAACCAACTTGCAAAATGGCTTCTTGGCAGAACGATTCTCTGTGATAGTCGCGCTCTCCAGTCGTTCCTGCACAGTGCATACTATACCGCGCATTCAACTCAGCTCTGACAAGAGACCTTGTCAAAAGGCTAAGTTCTCAACTTATGAACTTTGCTTTCATTCCAGTCAAAAATCGTTTTCAAGGATGACATCCTCAGTAGAAACCACCAAAGACGTTTGTTGTTGCAGTAAGCATGCCCTGTTTCTACATGCACCCACTGGTCAAGATTACTCTTGATCACACATGTAGCTCATTACTGCCGTCAACATTCCTTGTTTGATACGATGTTGTTGTTCATGATGTCGGTCATGGCTCACTCGGCATTACTAGCATCATTCGAGGGACTTACACAGCATGTGTTGACAGTAGCATCATTAGCATGGGTACCGCTGGTACAGTTTGTTGTTCCATGGCCAGACAAAGTGATCTTGTATATAACTATCGTCCCAGCAGGTTTGCCAATTACGTTGGGCTTGCAGTTGCTTTGGAGTAGAGGTCAAGATGTTGCCATCTTCTATGCCGTTTGTACCATGCGTGAAAGACAAGGCTGTGCCCCACGCAACATTATAGAGTAATAACATCTACTGATCCACACAAGTTATTAATCACTGTTGAGAGGGCAAGATCCTTCTGCGTCTTCACTAAACCAGAAACGGTTCACCTAAAGGCTCAGCAATGGAACAATTGCTCCTTTTGTAATTACATCAGCCTATACTTCATCACATCAATACTACTACGAAATGTGGTTGCCATCTTCTGGTAAGACAAATTTCGGTCAGAAGTAGAGGATACTCTGACAACGGACATGGCCCTAATTGCAACATACCTGAACATTGGACACAAACGCTGAGCGCTGCAAACCGACTGATATTGCCTTAGACTTGAACGCCAATGAAGTAAACTTCCAGCACATAGTCAACGTCAATGAATCTGCTCTGCCCCACAACTCCTCTCCAACATACCTTGGGGTAAAGCTAGACAGGCAGTTGACCTACAAACAACACCTTGACTAGCTATACGTGCCAAAGTTTCATCAAGGAACAACTGCTTCTGTTGCATTGTACGCTCTTAAGGCATGACAACATCTACACTTAACCCTGGGGCATTGCCCTAGTCTATAACATGATGAAAACGTCCCAGCTTGGTGCTAAAATATCTACGGCCAATAAAAATTATAACGCGGGTAATGTGAGTTTCCATGAATTATATACAAATATTAATGCAATCAGAAGCTAGGATTATGTCACTGACCTTGAGTTGATCCCTATTGACCTCAAATGATTTTAGAAATAACGTCTCGTTTATGATATTTTAGAACCTGATCGCTGGTATCACATTCCTTATTTTCTGAGAGAAAAAACACCCGATGACTGGATGTCGAGAAATTTTTACTTTTCAACATTTCGTTCTTCAGTAAATTACACTGTTTGGGACACCTTTACAATTATGCCACAAATTATTGGCCACCAGAGGGGTGCAGCTAACTCCATTTGTAAGCGACTTTTCAGGTCTTGGCCAGGCTCATCGACTATATAATGGGTACTTTACTTTATCCTGTAACTATTGATTTGAAGGTTACAGTCCGTTATTCCGAAGGTTCGTTATTCCGAAGGTTCAGTTATTCCGAAGGTTCGTTATTCCGAAGGTTCGTTATTCCGAAGGTTCGTTATTCCGAAGGTTCGTTGATCCGAAAATAAAATCGGGTTCGTTATTCCGAAGGTTCGTTATTCCGAAGGTTCATTAGTCCGAAAATAAAATAGGGTTCGTTAATCCGAAAATTAAATCGGGTTTGTTATAATACTATAATTTGTGATTTGTTTATTTAATTCACAGCCTGCATTGAGCATACCCCTACCCCTTTTCCTCCCTTGGCCAGACCAATCAAATATTTAAGTTTATTTCTTTTATCTCTTTATATGAAATTACAGCATTATAACAAACCCAAATTCATTTTCGGATTAACGAACCCGATTTCATTTTAGGAATAGCGAACCTTCGGAATAACGAACCCTCGGAATAACGGACCTTCGGAATAACGAACCTTCGGAATAACGAACCCGATTTCATTTTAGGAATAGCGAACCTTCGGAATAACGAACCTTCAGAATAAGGAACCTTCGGAATAACGAACCTTCGGAATAACGAACCTTCGGAATAATGCAACAAATGTTCGGATTAACGCAACAAATGTTCGGATTAACGAACCCTATTTCATTTTCGGATTAACGAACACTCAGGTATAGGAAATTTGCGTGTTCGGAATAACGAACCTTCGGAATAACGCACCTCCGGAAAAACGAACCTTCGGAATAACGAACCGCACCCGATTTGAAATATGACACACCGTCGCAACAACTCAATTAGCCGCTATAAAAGAATCACTTTAATCTGTGCATTGAAATACAATTATGTGTTTCCTATGCGATTTTTCCTATTGGCGTGTTTCATAAGTTTGAACGAAGTGTATATTCATGATGTGTTGCAAGGTCAAGCAAATGGAACGTGACCGTGGCAACTACTGTGAACAAAAGCTTAGATTAGATAACGTCACCTAAGCAGCTGACTTGTGAGCGATAGATTTAGCCTCGTTTCATGAATGACAACTTTAGAGCTGTACGCTATATCATATAGTTGTCGTCGACGTATTGAATTACCAAGCGTAGCCACTCAGTGATTTGTTGATATCAACACACGTATGTGTGTGCGCGCACTGATCCATGAATGCCAAAGGTAATTACTCAAGCGAGCTATTTATGTTGTGTGCTACGTAGTGAACAACCACGCATGTTTACACTGAGATAAGGCTTAGCGAATTGCTCGCCTAGCGGGCTTTCATGAATATGGGCCCAGGACTGCAACCTCTACTCAAAGCCATGAAATGCCGCTCGGGAGGAGGTGTAGTAGTCTACGTTACAGCCCGTCTACCTTCAAACCTGGCTAGTGAAATAACAGTACGTAAAGATGACAAGGCTACAAGTATAAGTGAGACCAACACGGTTGCCAAAATCAATCAACACTATCTTCGTTGGCTCACTTTACTACCACACACAGGACCCTGTAGCGCCAACTCTATTTGAACACTTCTAGTAGAGCAGATAAGTGTAAAATATCATGGAAATCGTTCAAAGTTTGATACAAGCAACATACTCCGTATGCAGACTACCTTAGGGACACTTTTTAGAAAAAAAAACATTTAGACAAGTAAAAATACAAGATGGCGGCCATTTTCAAGATGGCCGCCAAAACTTTTTGATATAAAAATTGACTGAGTTGGCCGATTTTAATAATCTTGGTGCCGTTTTATATGTTTATTGACATGCTGAACACGATGGTGATACAAACGGACTCATATGATGGCCAAAATCCAAGATGGCCGCCATTTTTCCAAGATTGCCCCAAAAAGCTACTTTTTGATATAAAAATTGACTAAGTTCGTCGATTTTAATTATTTTGGTGTCAATTTCGATGTGTACTGATATGCTAAAACCGATAATGACACATACGGACCCATATGATGGCGAAACATCGAAATGGCAGCCATTTTCCACGATGGCCGCCCCAAAACTAATTTTTGATGTAAAAAATTTACGCTTTTGCCAATTTTAATAATCTTGCTGTCGAATTTTGCTTCTTGGAATGCTGGAAACGATTGTGATACATTTAACTAATTTAATGGCTAAAATCCCCAATAGCCGCCCTTTTACAATATAACCGTCAAATACCTACTTTTTATATATACAAATTGACTGGGTTGATCGATTTTGATATTCCCGGTGTCTTTTGATGTTTCTTGATGTGCTGAAAACATTTGTCTTACACAAGGACCTAAACAATGGCGTAGCTAAGTGATATATGGCTATATAACCCACGGGGGGGGGGGGGGGGGGACTCATGTATAATGTAAGACGGGTACGTGCCGCTTACAAAGCCCCCGTTTTCACACCCGATTGCCACTCAAGATACCAGATTTTCAAAAATTGCCGCTCCATAGACCCCGGAATGACTTGGCTAGGTAGTTGAGTAGCGTCGAGTCCATTATTCTTCTTCTAGTCAGCTCCTTGGACCACCATTTAAGGGTTTCCGTAGGTCTTTGGTAGCTCCAAGTCCATGTATTGTGTAGTTTTAGTCTGCTCCTTGGACCTCTTAACTCCCGTTTAAGGGTTTTTGTAGCTCCAAAGACCCTATATGTGTTGCATGTAGTCAGCTCTTAAGACCCCCATATCAGTGTTCCGTGAGGCACACCCCGTCAAACTATTTGAGTGCCCCCCCCCCCCCCCTCCCCACTTCGGATATAACCCCTCTTTATGTAATTAATTGATTGATTAATTGGTTGACTTAAAGCTTTTTAACTTGTTTTATTTAATTATTTTTTTCAGATCAATTGATTGATTGATTGGTTGACTAAACAAATATATTTAACTTGTTTTTATTTAAAGGGGACCACCGGGCAAAGAACAACACATTATTATATGTTTTGGTACCGTTTTGTGATATCAAATAGATACCCAACATTTTGCAAAGGGTTGTGTAATTCATAAACAAAGCAATTAATTTCCACCATTTACGGAACCACTGCTATTTCCTGGTTCCATACGGGCCAATCATTTGCGA
>JBAMJV010003999.1:0-212500 GCA_037951105.1 Echinarachnius parma | reverse complement strand
TGACATTGTCATTGACATTGACAGTGTCAGATGTGATTAAAAGACTTGGAGACATTATTTTATTGACAAGCCTCCCTATTAAGCCTTACTCCTTATCCTAGCACCATTATAATTATATGAGCCATTACCATTTTGCTAACACTAACAGTGGTCAGAGTCAATTTGGAAAAATTGTGTGGTATTATAAATTATTAAATAATTTATAAATAATGAAGACAGTCACGTTAATTGACCTTTGACCTTCATCTTGACTGTCTAGCTACACTACAGACCTCTGCACATGCAATTTTGTTGTACAGGTCTGGAAGTGGAAATGATATGCTCTGCATCTCTTGTGCCACACAATTTTTCCAAATGCCCACTTTGGACTCTGACCACTGCAGTAGTGTTAGTGTTAGCAAAATGGTAATAATGCCTTATAATTATAATGGTGCTAGGATAGGGAGGCTAGCCAATAAATAATCTCTCCGAGTCTTTTAAATACATCTGACACTGTCAATGACAATGTCATACTCATATTATAATTCTATTGACAATTGTACAATTAATTTCGAATAAGGTACTTACCAGTCCAGATGAGCGCAGTTATAGTAGACCAAAGATGCAGAATGATAGCTTGAACCCCCTCTCTCCAAAACTACCCCTTTGAGTGTGGGCGTGGCTACGTGTGTGGCTGTAAACACTGCCTTTTCATAAACTTGTTAAGTTACAGTTTAAAAACACTTGTGCATCTAGACTAGAGTATTGTTCATGATTTCTTTTCCATTTTTACTTCTTCAGGTCACCCATATCATTATCTTAGGGGTCTGTATACGTGACTTTGCACTCTAGCATACATTTGTTCAACAATGCCTGCATATATTATACAGGGGAAACTCGTTATGACGAGGACCAGCCTAGAAGCCATGAAAATTACCTTGCTATAATCGGGTTTCTCGCTACTAGTATATCAAATATAAAGAGTTGGGACCAGCGAAATCAAGAGGGTATTGTTATATCCAACCTATTTATAACGAGGTTCCACTGTAGTAATGATAACCTGTTAAGTGTATCACACCTGCAGACAGGGGCGTAGACAACGGGGGGGATGAGGGGGATGCATCCCCCCCAACTCACAAGGTGGGGGGGATGACGTGTACAATCATCCCCCCCAGGTTTTAGGAAAATACATTTTGTTTGTGTGTGTATGTTTGAATGGTGTAGGTGCGTGTGTTTGTGTGTGTGAGTGTGAGTGGTATACACTATATGAGCTAAGACTTAACTATATGAGCTAAGACTCTAACATTCAAAATCTAATTTATACATCCAAGTTTTCGCTGCGCGCTTTGCGCGCGAACAGATTATCTCAGTATGTTATGTAACTTGTGTATGATCTGGGGTGAGTACTTTATCTCTACCGGGCATGTAGTTCCCGTGTGCCTACATCGGCATTGCTCTGGCTGCTTCTGTGACGTGCACCAAATTGCACCATTTCAAGTATATAAATGCAACATCTTAACCGTTATCCCTCTGCACCAGCCCTCGGTCGCTTCGCTCCATCGGCACTCATTCGTGGCTGTAGGCTATGTTGTTGAATAATAGATAATGTGGCATATGGTTTATGTTGGACCTGTGTATGAAAATAAATATAATGTAATATGCGTGTGTGTTGGGGTACATATTTATTAGTGTGTCAATTATTTGTTTTCTTCGTGAAAAATATATTGAACATTTCTGGTCGATCAAGTCATATCATGCTTACACAGATGCAGTCAATCTTACTCCCGAATTTCCTATCTAGGTATATGCACCAGATCTCACAATTTCAAGTCCAAAAATGCAAAAGCTCCCTACCGTGGGAGGGGGGACACCCCCTCCCACACCCTCCCCCCCCCCCCCCCCCCCCCAAATCATAACACGCTTTCCTAGATACAGTCAATCTTACTCCCGAATTTCCTATCTAGGTATGCACCAGATTTCACAATTTCAAGTCCAAAAATGCAAAAGCTCCCTACCGTGGGAGGGGGGACACCCCCTCCCACACCCCCCCCCCCCCCCCCCAAAATCAGGACACGCTTTCCTAGATACAGGCAATCTTACTCCCGAATTTCCTATCTAGGTATGCACCAGATTTCACAATTTCAAGTCCAAAAATGCAAAAGCTCCTTACCGTGGGAGGGGGACACCCCCTCCCACACCCTCCCCCAAATCATTACACGCTTTCCCAGATTTCCTATCTAGGTATGCACCAGATTGCACAATTTCAAGTCCAAAAATGCAAAAGCTCCCTACGGTGGGAGGGGTGACACCCCCTCCCACACCCTCCCCCACTGGCAACCCTGTGAGTGTGGTTGGGCATGAGCCCCTGCACAAACAAAAATTGTGAGCCCCCTTAGGTCTTTGCCCAATTTTGCCCCAATTCCCTCGGTCTCAAAACATTTTGGCACGTGGTCTCGGCCGGGGAAAATTTTCATCCCCCCCAGGTGTAAGAACCTGTCTACGCCACTGCCTGCAGACTCAAACAACCATGAAGGAACTTGAGTTGGATGATATAATATAAACAATTGTGTGAATGTAGTGTTACCACCTTCAAACAGATTGGCTCATTTAAATAATTTTTCTTTTAGGCGAATTTGAATTTAAAAAAACACCAAAATGCAAAACAAATACATGATATATTTTCAATATTTTACTCCTTTTTTTTTTTTTTTTTTGGGAGGGGGGGGGGGGGGGGGTAAATGCGCTAATTTTAGTATAGACTGACAAATAACCTCTTCAAAATACACTTTAACATCAAACTCTTACACATTTATTATGTGCACACGTGCTATAATTCTGTTTAGGAAAACATTCACCAACTTCTTTTGTTTTGTTTTTCCAATCCACCATTGTGTCAACTCTCAAGTACGTCCTTTCAACACATTATCGCTCACACAAAGCGAAAGGCCGCCGAAGGCGGCCCTTTCGCGAGTATACCTAAATTAAGTAGAGATAGTCAGGAATTATGTGAAGGTAAAATGGTGAAAGAAGAATGCCATAATGTTTTGAAGGAAATGAAATTAAATAAATCACCGGGTAATGATGGTTTTACTGTAGAATTTTATTGCACTTTTTGGCCGGTTTTGGGAGACATGGTGGTAGACGCATTTAATGAAGCTTTTGATAGAGGGGAATTGTCAACTTCTCAAAAACAAGGGGTCATAACATTGATTGAGAAGGAAGGTAAAAATGTTTTGTTTGTAAAAAATTATAGACCAATAACACTTTTAAATGTGGACTATAAGATTGTCTCGAAAGTTTTGGCAAAGAGAATGAAAGAAGTACTTGGTGAAATAATCCATCATGATCAAGTTGGATATATTAAAAATAGAAATATAGGAGAGGCAGTACGTTTAATAGATGATATGGTATTTTATTCATTGAATAGATCCTTTGGTTTTTTAGGCGCCGTTGATTTTGAGAAGGCATTTGATTCTATTTCACATAGGTATTTATTTAATGTTTTGAAATTATTTGGATTTGGGGAATCCTTCTCTAATTGGGTTCAGATGTTATATAAAGATATAAGTAGTTGTGTAATGAATGGCGGGCATTCAACGGGTTATTTTGATATTTTGAGAGGGGTGAGGCAAGGGGATCCTCTCTCGCCTTATTTATTTTTGATAGCCATTGAAACTTTGGCTCTTGTTATTAGGAAAGATGTTAATTTTCAAGGAACTAAATTTGTGGATCATGAAGTTAAACAAGTAATGTATGCCGATGATATTACAATATTTGTTAAAGATTTAAAATCTATAAAAAGATTACAAAAGATTTTTGAAGATTAATAAGGTTAATAAGGAAAAAACGAATTTTTGGGGGATGGGATGTGATACTGAAATACCAGGAGAACCCACTTTTGGAAATTTAGTTCATGAAATAAAGATTTTAGGTGTGTATTATACACGTAATAAAATACGGAAAGATGTTTTGAATTATAAAGAAGTATTAAGTAAGATAAAACGTTTATTAGGGTGGTGGAAGCAAAGGGATTTAACAATGATGGGGAAAATTCAGTTATTAAAAACGTATGCACTTTCAAAATTAAATTTTGATTCGTCTTTAATTTCGGTACCTCGGTGGGTTTATGAGGAAGTTGATAAACTCTCATTTTATTTTTTGTGGAATGGTAAGGATCGAATTAAGAGAAAATTTTTGTATCAGAATTATGAATTTGGAGGACTTAGAATGAATAATTTTGAAATTTTTGTAAAAACTCAACGAATAATGTGGCTTAAACGTCTTTTGTATGGGGATAAGCATTCAGGATGGAAAGTTTATTTTGATTATTGCTGTAGATCAGTAGGAGGAAGGTTTGTGTTTTTATGTGACTATGATATTCATAAGATGGATTTAAAAGAAGTTCCGCCCTTTAATGTAGACATTTTGAAAGTTTGGCAAGATATAGCAAACTGTAGACACTTTGAAAATGAAAAAAGTAATCCCATTGTTTTTTAAAATAGAAATGTGTGCTTAAGAAATAGAATGATTTTTTATTAAGATTTATTACAACGAGGTATAAGCAAGGTGTCTGATATAATGTTGAATGGTAGTTTGAGATCTTTTGCTCACTTTTTAGGCTTGGGAATAAAAGGAGAAGGGTTATTAAAGATTCATGATATTTTTGGTGCATTGCCTCTTCAATGGAAAGATGGTAAAGATATGAGTGACTTTATTCAAGTAGATATTCGAACATTTGAAATTAGATTAAAAGTTTCGGGATATATAGGAATGTTGATTGATTTAAAATCTAGGCATATGTATGAATATTTAGTTAAAAATTTTCAAAAGGAATATAATTTGTGTATTGGGGATGGACATACTAATTTTGATTATAGTAATGAAGAATTGAAGAATATATTTTTAAGATTAAAGAGCGCAGTTTTGGGGAGTAAGTTGAGAGAATTTCAATATAAATTATTGCATAGGGCATTATATACAAAAGAACATTTATTTAGGTTTGGATTTGTTATTGATAATTTATGCTCTTTTTGTAAAAATGAGATTGAGACATATTCACATTTATTTTTTAAATGCTTATACGTACAAAGGTTTTGGTTAGATATAATAGAATATTTTCATTTGATTGAAATTAGGAATGTTGATTGGAAAATAATTTTTGTAGGACTGGCAAGTAGATCCCATAGAGTTAAGTATTGTAACTCTATTATTTTTTTTTCAAACATACTATTTATTCTTTTAGAATAAAAGGTGTACTTCCTTCTGTACGGAAAGTACAGAAAATTATTTTGGATTATGAAGAAGAAGAAAAAAAAGTGGCTGTTAAAAAGGGTAAATTAGGAATTCACTTACAAAAGTGGGAACACCATAAAATACATGTCATATGATTAATTTTATTTTGTTAGAATTATAGGGAATTTGTTAATTATTATTAAGGTTCTGGGTCTCTTTTAATTGAATGTGACAGCTTTCTATATTGTTAATTAATTACTCTTTAGGTTGAAATCGAGCAGATATACTGGAATGGGTGTCTGAGGTATGTGTGTGACTGTGGTGTGATCGGTGGTTGGGTGGGGATGGGGTTTTTCTTGGGCTAAATGGGGGGGGGGAGGGGGGTAAAGGAGCATGTTTTAGTTCCTTTTATCTTTAGTTATATAACCTCCATTATGTTTATTTTATGAAGTCAGGAAATTGAATATACAGTTGATTTGTATTTGTTTATTTATGTAAGATAACTATTTCTATTTTCGTTCATTATAATTGTATATGTATATTTTGTTTAGTATGGATATTCAAATGTAAATGTTATATATGGAGGAATAAAAATCACTTAAAAAAAAAAAAAAGTGTGTGTGAGGGGGCTTGTGTTATCCTTTATAGTCCATATATACTGGAGTAGCTAGTATAGCATGTGTGTAGGTGTGTGTGCGTGAGATAAAAGAAGTGTGTTCTTAATATGTTCACTACCTTGTGGAGACATGTATGAGTTCACCACCGACCTTATGGAGACTCAATTCCTTGTGGATACATCAACTATTGTTTCATAAGGAAAACAATCGTAGAATTGATTTTCACATAAATTTGATCGCGTTGAATGATTAAGAGCGATGCCTCCAGAGGGGATACGTTATGCTTTAAAAAGTTGTGTGATGTAATTCTGTGTGCGTGTGTGTGTGTGTGTGAGTGTGAGCTCTAAGGAGACAACTAACCTGACAGTATCAGGTGAGGGCGCTGCTGATATCTCTTAGTTAATTAGTATGAAGTCTTATTCATCATCCATTTTGATTTATTTGGTTTAATATAAATGATAATACATCAATAGATGAAAAATGAATGATGGATAAGACCCAATACTAATTAATTTATGCTAATTAATTCACACAGATTGACTCTATAAGGATGATTCATACGGATAGTACTGAACTTGTAGGATGCCTCCGTAGAGCAATGCTCCATAAGTAGCGAATTTGCGTACGTGTGGGCTGAGTGTGTGAATGTGGAATGTGCTAGATGGTTTTATGTTTGTGATTCTTGCTGTGAACATGTGTACCAACTCATGCACATTGCCTTGTTACGTTATTTTGTCTTTTGTAAACAATTTACGTGCAATATATGAAGTAATAGATGATAACGGATGATGCAAAAGTACCTCAATTCGGCCTGCGGGCTATCATGTCACTTTTTGTTTTACCTTCAATAAATGAATGAATAAATAAATCTGTCCCCAAGTATTGTTCATAAACTGGACCCTAAAGTCACACTTAGCCTCTGTCAGCCTTTTCAAGCGTCTTTCGGAATTTATACATGGTATAAAGATGATACAATTAAATGCAAACAAACAAAACATAGTTGCTAACCTGAACACGAACACGGCGGTGGCTATCTTGTCGCCTATCGAGTCTCCATCTTGCTTTCCAGGCCTTTTTCCATCCCAGTATACTTGGTCACTGTAACCTCTTTTACCATCTGTATGAAGCAAGTAAGGGAGTACATAATTAAGTGTCGGGGCATCGGGATAATTGCCCCTAATTGAAATTGCACAAAATGTTATATATATTCAAAACTTCCGTAAGTATAAGCGATTTCAAAATATGAAATACGGCTCCTTATGATCTTACAATGTACATGGAAGATATTGTTACCGAAGGGGCAGGTTGTCAGTGGCAACGTCGAATTTAACGTCTGCATAGAACAATAAAAATTTGTGTCGTACAAACAAAGCTTATAATACCAATACAAACAACCTCATTTACCTTTTTCCTGAGTCTTGAAAACGAACAACAGGAAACCATTATATTAAAACAATAAACACACAGACATTTGTATAGGCACACCAGAGACTGAATTAATGTAGTCCAGAGAGGTGTGGGATGGTTAACGTTTACCTGACAAACGGGAGGCATGAACGTTGATGGTACTACATTGAACGCTATACTCTGATTATCTGCATTTAAGATATCCGTATATACCTTCATTACAAATTGTCCTCTCATGTTCGTCCTTGTGAGTTGATTCATCTGTTTGAATTTTCACTAACAACGGGGACAGGAGCTTCGTGGGGCGGGATCCCCTGTACACACCCCATCAAACACAGTCACATACAAATAACAACACATTGTTTGTCTATTTTTAGGCGGCGTTTTCATGAGATTCACCTTCATTATTATTCTCATGAATATTCAATTATTCATGACCATCATTTGCATTCTTGAAAAATGTCTCCCTTTCGGACTCTGAGAGCGCTTTTTTAAAAACAAGACCACAGCAAGACATCTATAGGTGCTTCACAGCGGGTTTCTACGGTAGTAGGACATGTTTGATTAAACTATATACCATGTCATGCACTTTCAATTTCAATAGCAGTTGCTATGACAGATAACCTCAGCCATCACAGGGACTAGCAAAGCGCTGATAATGTCTAGGTCACAAATGCTCCGATTTGGGATACGGCGCCCGTGAAATCTTGCGGGAATCTTGCGGCGCCCGCAAGGGTGCCGTGGGTATCGTGCGGTCGCCGTTGCCTTTTTCCTCGCCGTACGATGTCAAAAAATTTGTTAATGCCCAATGTAGCAGTCACACCGCCAAACCGAATCCAAACCGACTCGAGACCGAATAATTCGGGGATGTTTCGGGGACGTTCGGGGTGCTAGCGGTTTGGTGTTGGAGTGGTATCGGAATTGTCGGTCTCTTTTGTTGTGACTGCTAACCCCAGTTCGGGCTCTTGTCGGTGCCCGATAAAGTGGGAGTTCGGTCTGGTTTCGGTTTGGACTCGGTTTGGCGGTGTGACTGCTACATTATGCTACAGTCATATTTGCTATATGGCGAGCGTACGGCGGCCGTACGCCCCCGAAATCGAGAGAAACGTGCGGCGGCCGCAGAAAATCTGCGGTGGCCGCAGGGTCCCCGTACGACGTATTCGTATATTTTACAGGCCGCATGGGTCGCCGTGTAATTTCAGCGCGGAGTTATAACTTTTTTTCATTTCTACGTTCGCCGTAGCAATGAGACACGCCATAGCCATGCCGTAGAACGGTTCCACGTCGACCGTACGTCGCGCATACGGTGGCCTTGCGTGCGCCGTAGGCTGCCCTACTCGTTCAAACTTACTGTTTTTGGTATATTTAAAAAGACACCATATCCAATGGATATAATCATTTTGTTACTATATTTTGGGAATTGCCCCGTTCTGTTTGTTTGGGGGCCACCTTTATGTGCTAATCAGATTATCCACGCCACATGTGGCTACCAGTAGCGGTAGCGTCAGTCTGGCTGCACGGTTGCCGTACGGTCCCCCTGTGGTCGCCTTGCGGGCGCCTTGCGTCTGCCTTGGTATTTGTCAAAAAACATACGGCCACCGCAGGGACGCCCCAAGGCGACCGTGCGTCATTACTTCAAAGGCCCTACGGCAGCCGCAGATTTTCTGTCTCCACAAATAACAAAAAATACGCCGTGCGGCGACCGTGGCAAATGTCACTGCTAAAGTATGTAACCATAGAAATGCTACGGCGGCCCTATACTTGAAATTCGCCGTAGAAATATTAGACCGTACGGCCGCCGTGGCAAATGTGACTGAGCCATAAGTCACAAAATCTCCGGATGCCGCACGATTTTGTTTTTACCTACGGCGGATTTCCTACGATTTCGTGGAGTTGGGATATCGTACAATGTCTGCGATATCTTTGGGTAGCGGTCAAATATTTGCCGGCGCACTTATTTTTTTATTTATTTATTCATGTCTTCTTTAAGAATACAGGGTAGGCAATCTCAGTTTTAAAAAACTGCTTTACAGGTGCGCCCTGTATACAAATACAAAACAATTACAGTCGGCATAATAAATAAGCTACGCACATTAAACAAACTTTAGTCAAGAGATATAACAAACAAACATTAAATTACACCTACACAATACAGCAAAAATATAAATAAAAAGGCGTAATTAGCTTTACACAATCAAAATATGTTAAGAAAAGGAAAAGAAAAAAGAGAAGAATAATAATAAGAAGAAGAAGATCAACTGGGAGTGAGATAGCATGACTATCTCCGTGGAACCTCCGTGGAACCAATTTGCTTAATAGGACACGTTATCTAGCAAGGATTCAATATTAAAAATAACAACTGGATATTATAGAATTGAACTGAAGGCAGCTTTTCATAAATAATTTGAGTTAATTACTGTGTTGGACTATAATAGGAAGCTTATTGAATAAATAACTCCTGGTGTAAGGAAAAGAACGTTTTTTATATTCGGTTTTCGGTTGAGGAATAAGCAAGGTGCTATTTGTGGCGTATCTAGTGTAATAATTCACAATAAAAGGTCTTATCAAAGATTTTAAGTAGAATGGTACAAACTTATTTACTATTTTAAAGACAAGAATACAATACTGGTATTTAATACGAATTTCTATAGATTGACAATTCAGTGAAGTCATCAAATAGCATTGAGATGTATATCGATCTACATTAAGGACTAGACGTGCATATTTGTTTTGTATTCTCTGTAGTTTTAACAAGTTTGTCTTTGAACAGGTTCCCCGTGCGGTACAAAACATAATCTATATTTGCTTCAATTTATTCAACCAAATCATTAAAAATCAAATACAATGTTTATACATGAATGTTGTTGTACATTGTAAAATACAATGAATGATTAGGGACACCTAGGACGCATAGCTTATAATAGGGTCCTTTTACATATCAATACATAACAATATATCACATACATGTAGACATTGATGGAAATGAATACAAACTACATTTGTGCCTCGCCATCCGCAAAGGAGCCAGAAGTCGCAATATGTCAAACCTCAGAAATCACGATTGATTTGAAATTGCATGAAAAAGTGAAAAAAAATATTATTGCCTCATGCATTTCCCTGATATCTGTTCTACCGGTACGCAAAATATCCAGGAAAAATATCCAGTGGAAAGGTAAACATTAAGCAGAGTTTTGAAGCATGTTTTTTGCAGGTTTGAAAAGTTTGCGTTCCAAAATTATTTGCCACTAAAAGCGATCGATATTAAGCTCCGCCTCTTAACAACCCCTTTGTGCTAAGTTGGAATCTCGTTAGCCGTCAAGAGCGGCCAGCGCACATCGAGATTCTTTAATCCCTATTGACTGCGCGGTCGCTTGCACGGAGATTAGTAATCCAAATGGCCTCCATTGTATAGTGGCCCTATTGAGTTTGACAAAGTATGTTTATGACAATACGACCCAAGTCCTATCCAATTAACTGCACACCCACCCCCCCCCCCCCCCTCCAACCTCATACACTATGTACACCACTGGTTGAGTGTGAGTATTATATAGATTAAAGAATTGGGCCCTGTAACATAACATTCATTAATCGTATGTAGAATTAATTTGTCGTACTAAATATTTAAGTAGTTCATAATAATTTTAGAATAAGGCATACCCCCCCCCCCCCCCCACACCACCAAAAACAAACAAACAAAAAACGCTATTTTGAGCTTGTTTTAAGTTGGCTAAAGCACAATCCCACTCTTTTATATACCCTCATTTTGAAGTTGATCGAGGCTCGCCTCCGTTACTTAGACACCTGTTTCAAAATTTTCTAAGGGACATCCCCGGGCATCCCCGCCAAAAGAACGAAAACAAACCCTGTACCAACGGACCCCCCCCCCCCTCCCCCTTTGGTACCTGGGGCCTCCCCCTCCAAAATGTCTAGCTTCGATACCCCGTTTTACTTTTCACGTATCAACATACTGTTCTTTGTAATAGTTTTTACATTACGCACCAGACGCAAGTTTGCATTCCTAAAATCAAACTGCCAGTCAATACCGATTAATCGAACAATAACAGAGCCAGAGTGGAATCCCTTTTGTTACCTGAAAGTGCTCGCTATTGTATCATGTGCTCGATGTGTACAGTTTATCGTTCCAAACCCACTTAAATTGTAATTAAATCTGTTCATATCTCTACAATGCATGGATAATATTTAACAGTTTCTGGAGGGAAGGTGTATATCATACATATTTACTGATATGCAAGTTTTCAAGAAAATTGAATAAAGGTTGCTACGACATTCTATTCATGCAATCGGTTCATTTATGGCCTGCTTAAAACGCTAATTTCACTTTCGAAATGGATGTAAAGTTTCTTGAGCTATTTTCTCGGCATCTTATTTCCAGACCGTTCAATATTTGCCTTAGAAAAGCGTCAATAACTCCGCGTTGCAGAATCATTATGAGACAAACTTTATATCATATTAAAGCTTAGATATTGCTGAATCGAACTAAATACAAATCCAGAAAATCAACTTTGTCGACTTCTGGTTCTTCTACGTAGGACGGGTCACATTTGTGAGCCCACCCTCCGCCCCCCAACGCACATGCATATACACTCATGCGATGTCGCAGCAGATTTTGAAGAGAAACGATAGAAAGTTTTTTTTTAAAAGAGGAGCAAATACAGAACAACATGTATTTAGAAATTTAGTCTACTCAATTGATAATAAAGTTGTAAATAATTCACTTTTACACAATTTCTTAAATCTTGTCAAAGTTGTACTGGATCTTATATTAGAGCTGAGATTATTCCATTTGCTTATTCACACATTTTGAAATGAATTAAGAGCATGCGTTGTACGTACACGAGGCTTATGTAATAGCATTCTTTGTCTTGTGTTGTGAGGATGAAAAGATGAATTAATTACAAACAGAGTTTTAAATATGTACGGGAGATGACCAGTATGGACATTGTACATGACTATGAGGGTGTTACGCGTTATAAGTTGCTGTATTGGAATAACTTTCATATGAATAAATAAGGGATTATTAGAGCAATTATACTCTGACTTTGTTATGATTATAATAGCCTTCTTTTGTAACAATTCAATATCATTTAAATGAGATAAATAATATTTTCTCCACACAATGTTGCAATATGATAAGTGTGGTAGTATTATTGAATTATAAAGTAGCATTAACACATTTTTGGGGACAATATATTTTAATTTCGATAATATTCCAACACCTCTTGATACCTTCAAAGTAATATTATTCACATTAGCCTTCCAACTTAGGAATTCGTCAATAATAACCCCCCCCCCCCCCCCCCAAAAAAAATAATGATTGAACACATTGGAGGGATGTATTTTGTATATATAGAATCAAGGTTGGGGGGAACTTTCCTGTTTTTTGAACGAAATATAATATACTTTGTTTTTTCATAATTGAGATGCAATTTATTATTTTGAAACCAGGAGACTATTTTGCTTAATTCTGAATTAACTAATGAAATAAGTGTATGCACATTCTTATGGGATAATACAATTACAGTGTCATCTGCAAATAAAGAAAACTGAAGAATTGTTGAACTTTTTATAATGTCATTTACATAAATAAGAAACAGGAGAGGTCCCAAAATAGAACCTTGTGGTACACCACATGATAAATCTTTAAGCTCAGAATTGACACCATCGACCACCACATACTGTTTTCTACCAGTCAGATATGATCTGAACCAGTTTAGTGCTACACCTCGCACGCCATAATAACATAATTTATCAAGAATAATGTGGTGGTCGATGGTGTCAAATGCTTTTTAAAGCGAACCAAAATGATAGCATTTCATCTATGCTACTTCGTTTGCGAGACAGAGAGCTTTGATTTGATATACAAATCACACAAAAATGGCCCACTAATAAGTTTGTTTGTTTGTTTGTTTGTTTTTATTTCCGAATCCAATTTAAAAATACAACAATAATCAAAACATTCATCATAAAATAATATACAAAGATGTTACATAGTCCATATTACAATCATAAAATAATAAATAGTATGTTGCATTATAATATAGTTATGATCGGGAGGATAGCCCGTTTCAGAACCATCAACACGATGGTTCTGTTCTTCCACGGGGTCCTATTAAAATGAAAATATACAAATATAACATACAGAGTTTTAAAAATCAGTCATTCTGTTATCAATTACATTACCCTACCCCCTACCCCCCCCCCCCCCCCCCCCCTCCTCATCCATTACTCACTATGAGACCCCCATCCCATACTCCCAACCCAACCTCCCGAGCCCCAAATTACTAGCGGGTCATACAAATTCTGCATAATTCCACAATTGCACATAATTATACACATAAACATAATTGCACATAAACAGACATAAATAAATTGAATTATTACACGGTTATTTGGCTCACTATATCCTAAGCTACTATAATTATGTAATCGTTTTAATTTCTTTATTGAATGAAAGCAGGGAATTCAGATTACGGGTATTCGCAGGTAAGTTATTGTACAGTGTGCTACCACGATAAAAGAAAGTACGTCTACAATTCTCTGTATTTGGTTTTGGGAGAGACAATTTATCTTTGTGTCGTAATTCATAACTAGTTATTTTAAAAGTAAACTTTTCTAATAAATACACAGGTGCCATATCATGCAAAATTTTAAACATTAACGAATGAATATGTCTAGTTTGACGAATCTGCAATGTCTTCCAATTAAGAATATCATGTATTTCATGAACAGATCTATGTTCTAATAAATTTATATTTAAAATGATTCTACCTGCCCTATTTTGTATTTTCTGTAGAACATCTAGTTGTGTTTTAGTCGCAGATGACCAAACAACATCTCCATAATCAAAATGAGGGATAATCACAGCATTATATAACATTGTTAAGCATGACTCATTGATATATTTACTTAATCTGCCTAGGAAGCTTACCATCTTACTAATCTTTTTACATAAATAATCAATGTGTACAGTCCATTTCAATTGTGAATCAATAAATACTCCCAAGTATTTTAAATGTTGGACTTGCTCAATCATTTTATCGTATATATACAACTTCAATTTACCATGCTTATGTAACATACATTTAGTACCTATTAACATACATACTGTTTTCGTACAATTAATCTTCAATTTATTACGATCCATCCATACTTGTAAATTCTGCAATTCAACATTTAATACATTTTCAATAGATTGCGGGTTTTTATTTGAATAGTATAACACCGTATCATCTGCGTATAAATGCACTGAACAATTATTAAAACAATTCGGCATGTCATTAATAAAAATAAGAAACAGAATTGGTCCCAGTATAGAACCTTGTGGTACGCCATGTGACACAGGTAGTTCGGTTGACATTGTATTGTTAATTGAAGTGGTTATTCGCCTATCATTCAAATAGCTATAGAACCATTCATTAGAATTTCCTTTCAATCCAGTAGAAGCAGTAAGCTTGGCTAAAAGAATATCATGATTGACCAAGTCAAAAGCCTTTTGTAGGTCAACCGCAACTACCCCTGTGTACATACCATTGTCAAGAGACATAAGCCATTCATCTGTAACTTGAATTAAGGTTGTACTTGTTGAATGCTTCGATCTAAATCCAGATTGGTGTTTAGTCAAAGTATTATTGTCTGTTAAAAAGCGTACAAGTTGACGTTGAATTACCCTTTCTAATAGTTTTGAAACCGCAGGTAATAATGAGATTGGTCTATAGTTATCTGGATTGGCTTTGTCGCCTTTTTTAAAAATCGGTATTATCTTCGCAATCTTCCACCTTTTTGGGACTACACCTTGACTGATTGATTTATTTATAATACATGTTATACTTTTAACAATATCAATTCCACATAATTTCAAAATAAATGAGCTTATTCTATCAATACCAAAAGACTTTTTATTTTTCAATGAGAATATTTCTTTTAAAACCTCAGCATGAGAAACACAATGCAACTCGAAAACATTTCCTTTGTGATTAACATCATAATTAACATCAACAGCATCATTCACAACATTGCATTTCTCAGCGACGCTGGCAAAATGATTATTAAATTCATTGACCAATTGTTCACTATTTTGGCTAACACCAATGTTATTTGATTTCTGTGGTAGCAAGGATTTAAGAACTTCCCAAGATTTTGATCTATCTTGATAGTTTCGTATTTTTTCAGTATAATATTGCTTTTTTGTCTTTTTAATTGCGTACGTAACTTTATTACGCAACTTTTTATAATCTTTCCAATCATCATCGCTGTTTGTATGTTTAGCTCTTTTTTTAGTTTTATCGCGTTCTTGCATTAAATTAAATATAAACTCATTAATCCATGGAGAGTGTTTTTTCCGTACCCTTTTAGTTTTTATTGGCATATATTTATTTACTACTTCTAATACAAGCTGTTCCCATTTTGTGATCGCTTCATCTAAATCACAACAATCTTCCACTTTCGACCATTTCTGAGACCTCATGTCTGCCCTGAATGCATTTTCATCGATACCCTTAGATTTTCTAAAAGAAACTAATTTAACGTGATTCGATGTATCACTTACATGTCCTACTTTCAAAGATACAAAACTCAAAGAATGATCACTAAAACCTTTATCCATTACATCCCAAGTGCTTATATTGTCCAAATCATTACATAATATGTGGTCAAGAAGAGAACACGATCTTTGTGTAACACGGGTGCATTTATTTGTATTAACATGATGCAAATCAAATATATCATTTAACTGACAATATAATTTGCATTCAGCACTTAAAGGGCTTTGTAGAATATTAAAATTTACATCTCCCATCATTAAAACAGTTGTATCATTTAATTCGATTGAAGATAGCATATTCTCATACATAGTCAAAACATCACGAGGTGAATTGGGAGGTCTATACCAAGTAATAAAAACTAGTGGTTTAGCCTTCTTCAATTTAATTTTCAAAATGACTGCTTCTAAATTTATGAATGTTTCATTAATTGTATTCTCAAATTTTAAACTTTCATGGATATAGATAGCAACACCACCACCTTGTCTATTACGATCTTTTCTAATTAAGCAGTAATGCTCAATAGCAATTTCCGAATCTAAATCTAAGTCCACACCGATCTCGCAAAAAGACGACACAAATTATTTTTTTGCGGCGTCCCGTACTAACATGGAGACTGCCATGTTTACATTTGTGTGCAGACCCCAAGCAAAGATGTGACGTTTTTGGGGAATTCAAAGCTTAAATTTCATTCGTGATCATGTTGAAAGAAGAGACGATTTTGTCTTTGTTGAAACACAGGCCACAACAAAAAGTGTATACAGGGTGGCCCAAAAAAAACGGAACGGGGCACTTCCCAAAATAAAGTAGCACATGTATTATGTCCATCGGATAGAGTGTCTTTTCAAATGAACAACGATACCAAGAACAGTCAATTTGGTCGTGTAGTTTTTGTTTTAGGGCCCTGTGAGTGACACCATGTCAGGTTCTCTTTTTTGTCAATTTGTATTGAGCCAGCGCTTGATGAATTGCACGAACCGCCGTTCATATCGTTGAGCATCGCGCACTATTGTTAGTGTGCACTCAGTCGTGTGCCGAGAGAATGGGCCTGGTCGCTGAATGGTATTACGGGCAAGGAGTGCGGTTAAACTGGCATTGACTAGGTCGAAATCGACATAAATCGGCACCTGACATGGTCTCACTCACTGCGTCCTTAAACAAAAACGACCTGACCAAAATTACTGTTCTTGGTATCGTTTTTCATTGGAAAGGACACCCTATCCGATGAACATAAACATTGTGGTATTATATTTTGGGAAGTGCCCCGTTCCGTTTTTTTTGGGCCACCCTGTATATAAAAAGATAAGATATTAACCAACGACCATTCGAGACGGGGAAGTGTGGAAATGTGACTAAATGTGGTTATTTAGCCAATATACCATAGCTTTTTGACAGAATTGTCAGAGGTTGCCATGGTAACAATTGTGTTGGCGTAAGCATGAACATGCATTCACACTAGTGTATATGATTCGTGCCGATCATGTACGATTTTCTCTAGCATGCCCCCAAAACAGCTGCGATGATCACCGAACTACGTACCAAACATTCCTTTTCTTTGATTTGGAAAGGGGTGTCATTCCTCTTTGTCGTACAAAACAAAGGCTTGTACAGTGAATGAACTGCCTACAGGCATTTCTATATTTACAGTTTTAAGAAATGCAAGTTTGTCATTTACCCCACTATTTCACCTAAACAATTGAGCTATAGTATCGAGATGGCATTGTTTCCCTGTTTGAAGCCCATTTAGTTGCTTTTGCAGTGATTCATATCAGAATAATAAATGCTCGTGGTCTAAATTATGCTTCGCTAGGGCGGAAATAAATGCACGACTTCTTGTATCATTATTATCTATATTATACCATGATATTTCTAAGTATAACTATTGAATTAAAAGTAGCAAAAGTAGTATAATTATGGAGGATTGCGAACGCGTACGCGCTCGTTAATATCTTTCAAGTCAAAGGTCGTATGAACACCCTCGTTCTGACTAGAAAATAAGTACTATCATTTTTAAAAATGTTTCGAAGTAGAAACAAATAAAACACATACTAAATAATTTGATTCGAAATGCTAAACTATAAGCAGTGCAATGTATTTTTGTTTGCTCCGATTTTTTGTCAAAAAACGTTATTTAATAAATAGTTAAATGGCATTTGGCTAGACCAATCAACTTCAGTCCAGAAAAACGTCACGTTTCGGCGGCAAACAAAAATCATGGCGCCACTCAGCGCATCCATAAAGAGCCTGCGATAGCAAAACAGAAACTATGCCCACTCTTCAAAAGAAATAATGGAAGGGGTGATTCAGGGACATTTGAGATGTGTGAAAATAGGTCTTACTTCACAGTTTGCTTTGTGTTATGCGTTTTGGTTCGCTTTAAAGGTCCATGAATAATCCTAAACAAAAGTTATCTTTATCCAATTCATTTATAACATAATTCGACAGATTTAAGACCCCATGTGCAGTTGAGTGTTATTTCTGAACCCAAATTGTTCATTAATCAAAATTTCATATTTTTCCAAAAATCTAAATCATCTACTATGCATGACTTTTTCTAATAATTTGGAGAAAATTGACAAAATGGCAACAGGCCTAAATTTATCAATATTTTGCTTGCAATTTTGTTTATATAATGCACAACTTTAGCTACTTTTGAGGAATCTGGAAATACCCCAGTGGAAATTGATTTATTGAATATATTACAGAATATATTACACAAAAAATCTACAAAATAAAAGATTGTCTCCTTGACTGCCTTGGCAGAAATATCATCACATATGGTAGCAGCAAATTTTTCATTTTGTAATTTTCTTTTAGGTCCAAAGACCATAATTTTCGTTTACTGTTTTCCAACCATTTTGTAATCAAATCAATGTCTTTCTGAAGATTATTCTTTACTTGCGACAAATCAAATATTTAATTAAATATAACTGTATCATCTGCATATAATGACAGCTTCGTTTGTGAATGAAATTGCAAATTTCACATATCATTTATGAACAAACAAAACATGAGAGGACCTTATATGGATCCTTGGGGGACCCCGGTTTTAACTGTAACAAAATCACTTGTACATTGTTGCATTAAAACACATTGTTTTCTTCCAATTAAATAATTCACAAACCATTTACACTCGCTATCGCTTATTCCATAATAAATCATCTTTTCCAGTATCTTTTTTATGAGGAACGATATTGCACTAGTAATCTGCTTATTATTCATGTTTTCAAGCAAATAATCAACAATATCAGTCACGCAGGTTGCTGTGGAATGTGATGGTCTAAATCCAGACTGTTGGGATGATAACATTTTGATGTTCATTAAGGTACGAGTATGGTTCTGTGTATACTGCTTTTTCTAATATTTTTAATAAAATGGGTAGAACTGAAATTGGTCGGAAATTATCAATTTCATATGAGCCTCCTTTGTGAATAGCTGTGACTCGGGCCATTTTAAAGTCCATCGGTATTTCAGAGGTTTGTAATGATTTATTAAAAAAGAAATGTATGAGGTCGGCATATAAACTCTGCTGCTGATTTCAATAGTTTCTGATGAAGACCATCTAATCCCACAGCTATTTTACAATCAATATTAAGTCATTCTTTTTTTACAAATTCAACAGTTATATCTTTTAATCTAAACTGTGTATCTTTCTGAAACAAGGTTCCTATATAATTAACGTCATTATTACATACATTGCTCCCATTTCGTTCACTAATATTATTGAAAGCTAAATTTAACTTGTTCGCGAATACGTTGTAATAAGTAATAATTTCTCCATTTACAGTAAGATCAAAGTCTGTTTTGCCATTCTTCTTGGGTAGAAGGTTTTTCAAAATCTTCCGATTTGTATTAAGGTCATTTTCACATTTAATAAACTCTTTCTTATCAAAATCTCTTTTAAAATATTTATTCATGTTGTTCGCTCGATTTCGATAGTGTTTAAATTTATCCCAATGTGAGTCTTATTTAGTTTTCTTAAATCTCTTTCTATAATAGTCTCTTTCTCTTGTCAGTTTGAGATACTTATCGGTTATCCAAGGTACTCCTTTCTGTTTTTTCTGACATAGATCATTTGGGGCATGTGTATCACTCAACCGAATAAACAGCAGTCTAAAACGGTCCCACAGACTTTGAACGCAGCTGTTCTCATTTGAATAAAACTCATTCCATTCTATTTCACTCAAATCTCTACGAAATTCTGTTCGTCAAAATATCGGAACGACCGAAACATGCTAATCTTTGATAAATTAGAACGACGTTTGCATGACCCATTAAAGATGAATAACAGTTTTGGGAAATTTACAGAAAACATTTATAATTGATCAATATTGCTGAATAAATATCTAAAAATGACTTGTGTGGTAAAATCGGAACCTAACGATGCGTTAGATGCAGAAATATCAGAAGAAATCCGATACCCGCCCGTGAAATGTATAAATCCACTGCCCGTTCGCACCTCACGGTCCGCGCCGCTAGCGCTGGACTGGAGATATCGACAAGCTGGGGACAAGCCCGTATAGCGAACGCACGTGGTCAAATTGCACGTAGCGTATGCGCGATTCCGCATTGGCGATATCTCTATCTGCAGCAGATCAAGTTATACTTTTGCAAATATATCAATTAGTAGGCGGTTTCTTGGCCAAATTTGTATAATCCCATATTAGTAAAACTATATTCTTTCACATGGTTGGTAATAAGACCGTACATTTCATTTTTAGGGGTGGGGCGTTTCCCACTACTGTCATTCACCTTTAATCACAAACAAATTCAATGAATGGTCACTGAATCCGATACATTGGGTGATTTTAAGTATGGTGTTTAAGGCCGGTGTTAGTGTTTATTACACACAAACACCAGTTTGATAAACACTAACACCAGCCCTAAACACCATACTTGAAATCACCCATTGGACACCAGACTCCACAATTGTTACAGATTGCGTGACAAAAACCAAATCAATCAGCGTTGTACTGTCAGGTGTTATTCTTGTTGGTTCTTTTATAATCTGTGTTAGCTGAGTTGCAGTAAACAGTTCATGAACTTTCTTTGACAAATGATTTTCAGTCATCATATTGCAATTTAAATCGCAAGGTATTAGACATTTTCTGAGATAGATAAAATGGATCTATGGATTCTTAAAAATGATCAAAAAATGAAGTGTTCGAATCGGGCTTACGATAGCAAATACCAACAAATATAGAACTACTATTCTTACGTTTTTATATCAACTCTAGATCATAAATTTCAAAGTCTTTCTCCTTACGTACGTATATTTCAGTGGCGGATCTAGGGGGGGGGGGGTTTAGGGGGTTTAACCCCCCCCCCCCCCCCCTTGGGCTGCCAGGTGAAAATGTATCAGTGAAAAAAGTGAAAAAAGTGAGAAAAAAATCACTTACGGGGGTTCAAAATAGCAAAAAAAAATCGCCGCTCCGCATCGTCATTGAGTCAAACCCCCCTTCTTAGCAAAAGGCTAGATCCGCCCCTGTATTTATTTTGTATAAACAACCAACACCCCTCCGAGACCATTTCTGTATTTTCTTTCAAAAGTAAAACCATCTATTACCCAGGGAGCAAAGGGTTTTTTTTATACATGGAATGTTATAAAAGGTTTGGGCCCAGAATTGTCTTCTAGGACCTCGTAGAAGCACAACCTATGTGGACAACCTCGCGAACTAGCTACTGGAAGGCCAGAAAACACATATTAAGGAGTTTACCCCTAATGTACTGTAAAAGCGCCTTAAATCCTTAGGGTTCATGAACATCCTACTCTGGTATTTTCACGATTACACCCAAACGCATGCTGCTATCATCCAATTGCTTCGAATATGTCTTTCACAGATAGTTGTGCATCTTTTGATACCAAATTTTGCCTTTTTAATTCTATTGTTTTTTGTCACGTGCCTTTTATATGTCACGTGTCAGATATAGAATGTGAAATTTCACATACGCCTATTGACAAATATATGTGGAAATGTTGCAGATTATAGAATGACACAAATATTTAGCTGTAAAACCTTATACATGTTCGATGACATTTAGTAAGATGAAAAAACAGTAAACTAGCAAAACAAAGGATAAATCAATACAAAATAAAAGAATTTGAAACAAAGAAATACATAAGAATAATTACATGTAATACTTATAATGATAAAATGGATGTTATGATTTAGCGAGCGTATCATTGTATGACGATCGCGGTGCGTCATTATGTTTATCCCCAGTCATTGATTACATACTGCAATCAATCCAGCACACAAGAGTGCACATTTCTAACTCACATGGGAGTCTTCCAGCCTGACACATTGTATATGAATACAGTGCTAATGAATCACGTTCCATCCTTCCGGGCACTCTCTGATTCCGAACACGGGACCTCATATGTGGAGAGCTTGTGCCCTTCCAACCTTTCACACCAAGTCCACGAATATACAATCATAGCTATTTATTACAAGCAAAATCTTTATAATCTGTTTAGGCCCTTGGAACTGTTTTCATACTATTTTTCACAATTTTCTTTTAAAATACATAAAATAACCAAACAATCATGTTACTATTCCAAACAAAGTGATTGTGTGGTTATGCATTGTCACATATGACATTGCAAAGCTGCACTCATTATCCTAATAGGGGGCTGGGGGTACGAAGGTACATCGACATCGTTTGGAAAGAGTGCTAAATACAAAGTCAAAATAACGAGGTATGAAAGCTGACATGTCTTTGGAATGAGTCTTTTTCAACTGATTATATGACATCCTTGTAAAGCTTGATAACTTCCATTCGCAAGAAAAAGAAGGCCAACAAAATTAATCCAAACAACAGCAAGAACATGTCAATGCACTTTTTTACACATGACACTGACAGTACCACAAGCAGGAAAGAAATGACAGCTTACTAGTGCAAGTATAAGTCTATTCATATTCCAAAATTGTGCTAAATGAAGGGGTAGAATCGTTATAAAGTATGGCATGATGAAGAATTTTAAATAGGGGAAAACTGCAAAATGACCAATCAAACCACAATCATGAGGCTACATAATCATATAAAGAAACCAGTTATTGTCAGATGCCAATATATAGTTTATTGGTATTTTCACAAATAACCTATAATATACTTGTGGATTATGCTGATGTAAACTTAATAAGCATGTTTATGAATGATACCCCTCTAGAACTAAACGTCATTTAAGATCATACACATTTCTGAAAAGTATTTCATTCGCTAAGGAGTATCAATGATGTGCTCAATAACATGTTATAAGTCTACGATCACAAATGGTAGTACATACAGTCATGTAGTTCTTGAACCACAGATGTTGTGCAGTTGACAGCTAACACAGGAACTGCCCTGAGCTTCCTCAGTGAGAACAGTGCTTGGGTGAACAATTTAATAGTTAATGAGTCCTGGAGACCCGGGGGGCCACTCAACTATATTGCTGTACACACGCGCGACCACAGGTTTTTCAAACCCACCCTAAACAAGTATTATCCATTGGTCAAATTTATACCCTATTCCAGTATTTTCGCGTGCTTTTTTGACAATTTTGCCCCCTAAACAAGTATTACCCCTAAACAAGGTTTACGTCAATTGAACAAGTTTGGAGAAAAAGATACCCCAAACGCGTATTTGTTTAACTCCACAAACATACCCTTTTTTCTGATTTTGGCCTTTTTGACACCCTAAACGCGTGACGCGCGTAACGCATTCGGCAATGATCGACGCATGATCGGCAAAAAGTACCCTTTTTTTTTTTTTTGGTCGCGCGTGTGTACAGCAATATAGTTGAGTGCCCCCCCCCCCCCCCGGGCCTGGCGACATGTACAGTCACCTGATATAACCATATTTGTTAAAACCATCAACCCGACCAGTTCGAGGATTAAAATTATTGACAAGGTGCCATATTATACAAGCTGTTTATAGTGATCCCTCTTGAGGATCTTTTCCCAATATAGAACATGCTTCTCCATGGGAGGTTAGGTCACCGTCAATGAGTAGTATGGAATGTCACGGATTTAAACAGTATAGGTCTATGTTTTTATAAATGTTAAGTGCTCATTCATAATATACATGTGTATCCTTCTAGTCCAATGAACATTTCTATGAGTCAAATACAACTTATAATTATGTGGACTTCTTGAAACAATGATGTACCATGCAGTATAACTTAAAAGTGTACGATGGTTCAGAAAATGGCCTACAACATTAACACAAATTGTAACATTGTTTAAAGATGTAGACTAGGTCACTTTGTTTTTCTCTGGTACGAATATCATTTTTTATCATGATTGTTTTTGTCCATGCCCATTACTGTGTTTGATTGTATTATCGTGTACATGAATAAAAAAATCTTCCTACTTAACAAACTAACAATAATTCGACTGAGAGTTGAGGTAAGCGCTACTGCCTTTGCCGCTTCATTTATTTTCCATTATCGTTCCCTACAGGCTACGCCTACAAAATATCTACACTCATTGCTGACTTCTGTATTAGTTCCATGTTAATATTGGCAAAATATGTAACACACATACATACAAGTACATGACTTGTATATAAGTGAATTTGTGTCAGATACATCATAATTAGTAAGAAAATCACTTTATTAAATGGTTCATATTGTATTATATTCTTGATTAAGGTCTATTGTATACATGTACTCTATAATCAATATTTCCTCATTCTACAATATGTACATTTCATTATCAAGCCTATTTTACCTCTATTATAATGATTTAGTAAAATCAGATACCAACAATACACTATAAGGGACTCATATTCTTATGTATTTTTATTCTTTTCAATTGTTTATGTGTTTTATTATTCTATTGTTTTCGTTTATATCATTTCAAAGACTTTACAAAATTCAATTGAATGCCATTTGAAGAACTTCAAATACAAAATGTGTAACGTTTTAAATATCTTGAGCATTTGTATATAACAGAACGTGCAATTTCAAGTCGATTGTATAACATGTGACTTAAAATGACACGTGACACACTAACCGAAGATATTATGCAGTCAAATTTGGTATCAAAAGATGCACACGACTCTACAGAATACAAATCTGAAGCGATGTGATGATATCATAATGCTTTGTAGTGTAATTTTGTAAATAGCACAGACAAACCTTCATGAACCCTAAGGATTTAAGGCGCTATTAACGTACATTATGGGTTAAATCGTTTGTACGCGTTTTGTGAACTTCCAGTAGCTAGATCGCGAGGTTGTCCACCTAGGTTGTGATCCTAGAAGGTCCTAGAAGACATTTCTGGTGAACAACCTTTTATAACATTCCATGTATGATATCCTAAAAAAAGGGGTGTTTGCTCCCTGGGTATATTGATATCCTATCATTTTATATATCTGGATTTAACCAGGTTTCAGATATGCCTGAAACATCATAGGGGTTTTTTAACAGATTTTATTTCGCAGACTCTTTATATTCAAGTGGGCTAATTTGATTCCCTTTTCCTTCGAAAAATAGGATACATTTTCTCTATTTTCCGGTATTAATACATGTATAACATAAGTGTTTGTTTCAATTATACAATCTTCAGTCAATAAATTTTCAAACAAATCAAATCAAAAACAAAACAAATTATCAGTGTCTAAGTTGTTTATTATAGGCGGTCTAAGTCATTAATTTGTCTGATGTTCACTACCTGGTTTTTCTTTTGTCAGCGCCCGGATTCGTCCATCGATGGTCCAGACCCTGGCGTTGGATGTGGTGCTTCAAATACGATGACTTTGGGAGTTAAAACAAATTTAAATCGCACGGCTCTCCTACTTACAATCGTATGGACGCCTTACGGGACCCGTACGGACATCGCAAGAATACTCTTACGATATTGTTGACATCTTACGACTTTTGTACAATTGGAGTGGTTCCAAATTCAGTTAGATAAACTTACGATATTCGTACAAAGGCTACGGTGCTCGTGTAGTGCCCTTGCAGTGCCCGTGCGATGCTTTCTATGACGTGTCTACGGGCTTACAGCAAGTAAAAATCGTACGATGC
This sequence comes from Echinarachnius parma, assembly GCA_037951105.1. NCBI lineage: Eukaryota > Metazoa > Echinodermata > Echinoidea > Clypeasteroida > Echinarachniidae > Echinarachnius > Echinarachnius parma. The sequence continues at coordinate 186,692 of JBAMJV010003999.1, read as the reverse complement.
ATTTTTATTTTACTCCGCGTTATGCTCCGATTAGGGATACGGCGCCCGTACGATGCCACTTTAAGGTCAAATATTGCGGTAATCCGAACGTCGACAACAGGGAGCAATATATCACAAACTGTCCGTGAGTTGGAAGCATGGTGTGAATCCACGCGCATGAAGTTAAATCCAGCTAAATATCAATTCCTTAAAATATCATTTAGCAGACGACCCGCAAACTCCGAAGCTGTTACAATTTCTAATCAACCGATCCCAGAGTGCGACCACATAAAATTGCTAGGCGTTACAATCCAGAATGACCTGAAATGGAACAATCATGTATGCGACATTGTTTCAAGGTCAAGTAGAAAATTGTACATGCTCAGAATCCTCAAAAAGTTTGGCCTCCTAGCAGATGACTTACTGACCGTGTACCAATCGTACATCAGGCCCATCACCGAATACTGCACACCGGTTTGGTACTCTTCACTTACCTTAGCGGAATCGGAACAGATATGTATACAGAAAAGGGCTCTACGTATCATCCTTGGCGGAGAGTACCAAACCTACGAAAATGCTCTTTTAACCGCTAAACTCACTACTTTGTCGGAAAGACGTGTCCAACTGTGTGTTAAGTTTGCAAAATCGATTGAGAAAAACTTTCCCCAATGGTTGCCACAAAACAGTCTGAACTCTGTGCACTGCGTTTAAGTGGTAAATACAGGCCTGTGAAGTGTAGAACAGAGCGCTATCGGAAGAGTGCTCTCCCATTCCTAGTGAGACTCTTAAACCAGAATTGAAACTAGAATTTGACTATCATAAACTTGTTTTTTCCTTTTTATCACATTTATGAAACCCATTTTGTGCAATCTCTCCATATATGATGGACTTGCCAGTTTGTGCCATTTAAAATTCACATACTATTTTATAAGTCCTATGCAAGTAACACTTTGATAATTTAGCGCTTACAACTTTTTGTAATAGACACGTGTTGATATAGCTATTTGTTCTTAAATTTTTACTTAGACAGTTAGATCAATATTATAGCTGGCAACATATTTCTTGATTGTATATCATTTAGTCGTATTTAAAATATAATTATGTAATAGAAACTCTGGACATTTTCTTTACTCTCATTTAATTTATCCTATTGAAGAATTTATATTTTAATCATTCAATAACCTACAAGCCAACAAGACTTTATTTATTACCTGTAAGTTAATTTTAGGATTTACAGCTTATACCTGTCTGCTCTCTTGTGCAATCTTATTGATTTGCTTGTAATTCTTAATTGATTAGTCATTTAATCAATGTTTGCATTTGTTGGTATATTACTTTTTGTAATTTTAATAGAAACTTTATGCTTCAAATTCTTTTATAATTAGTTTTAGTGAAGTCAAGATTACCCATTTATTATAATTTATATTTTGTTTTTAAACATAACTTAACTTATTTTTGTAAAGCTTTTAATTGGATACTATGAATTTGATTATATTTATACTTACTTTTTCATTCCTCATATTTGGATAGGCAATATTTAAATTCTGCCACTATCATTTATCAATCACAAATTTGCATTCTTACTTTTATTTTGTACTGGTGTCATATTCTGTATATTTCATTTTACCTTGTATGTAATTTTTTATGTTTTTTACCTTGTAAATTCACTTGTAATTTAGCCTTTTGGCTACAAATAGTTGAATAAAATACCTTGAATTGAATTGAATTGAATTGGTAATATTGCGGCGTCCGCAAGGGTGCAGTGGCTATCGTGCGGTCGCCGTTGCATTTTTCCGTACGATGTCAAACAAATGTTTAACGCGGAAAACTTGCCGTAAGCCCGTAGACACGTCGCACAGTGGGCCAGGGTGAGCAAAAGTGCGCCAAAATAGTGACTTGGTCATGGAAATGAAATTGCTTTTTTTCATGTTTTTAGCAAAGAATACAACCTGTAGAACATCTCCGAACAATATTTCTTCTCGATATTTATTTTAAGTGGGTCATTTTTCTTCACAAAGTCCAGAAATGTTGATTTTAGGGAACACATTGTGTTAAATGCAATATTGCGTTTTTTTCATGATATTTGCCAAACGCCTTGCTTAATCGACTTAAAATTTGAAATGCTCGTTGTATAATAGTTATCCTAAGTAATCATACATTTCAAAGCTAAACTGTTAGTTATGTCGGAATTTATGTTTAGTAGAATCCTACAAATAATGGGAGAAAATCGATGTTTTTTTTCATGCGCAAAAATGGTCAACATTGCTGCCGATGGCTGCGCTAAAAATATCATGATTGCCTTCCTTACAATGTATGCTTTACTTTGATACCACATTTGTCTGCCACCATCTGCCACCTTATGAGTAAGAAGTGGTTTTCCAACCACATGTTCGCCCTTTTTTTGCCGAAATCGCCCTTTTTTGCGAAAGAGCGCGCCGTGCGCTCATACCAACGAACGTTGAGGGCGTATATCACGTTAGTACTTCAATGGCTCATACATAGGCAAACTACATAAGATACAGTTGTACACTTTTTTCTTTGTTGACACAAGTAGCATCTATAAGAAGTCCTCTGATATTTTGTCTAAGATGATGGGACAAGCATATGGATTGTATAAGAGTAGTCAATGGTAGAAGAGAGCTCAAAAATGGAAGGAAATTCAAAGAAAGCGAAATTCAAGATAGCGGTGGAGAGAGATAGCAAAAGATAGAAAGAGGTGGAGAAAGAGTGAGGGGAGAGAGGGGGAGAGAAACAAAAAACAGTTTAATGACGTCAGAGAAATTTGTAAATGCTCCAATTGTGTTTCTTAGGTCCAGAAACCCCATATAAGTTCTATAAATCAGTGTAATATGAATCTGTCTATGTGTTACAATGAATATTTGTCTTGTCCAATCAGAAAACAGTATTTTGATGACGTCAGAGAATTTTGTAAATGCTCCAATTGTGTTTATTAGGTACAGAAACCCCTTATAAGTTCCACTAATCAGTGTAATATGAATCTGTCTATGTGTTACAATGAGTATTTGCCTTGTCCAATCAGAAAACAGTATTTTGATGACGTCAGAGAAATTTGAGAATGCTCCAACTGTGTTTCTTAGGTCCAGAAACCCCTTATAAGTTGCACTAATCAGTGTAATCTGAACCTGTATATGTGTTACAATGAATATTTGCCTTGTCCAATCAGAGAACAGTATTTTGATGACGTCACACGGATTTGAAAATACTCCCATCGAATTCTATGGGTCTGAAAACCCTTAGTTCCTTTAAACTGGAACTTCATTAACCTTCTTCAATGAGTAATTAAATTTGGCACACTTTGAAACGGTTCTGGCCCACTGTGCGTCGTAGAGAGCATCGCAAGGGTACTGCACAGGCCCAGCACGGACACCATACATTTCTTCGAATTTCTTACGATTGTGCGACTGATTTGGGGGCCACTCAAATCGCATGATATCCTAAAAGTATCTTGCGATGCCCGTACGGGTCCTATGAGGCGTCCCGACGAGCGCTCAGACTGCAAGTACAGGAGCCGTGCGATTTAAATCTGCTTGAACTCCCAAACTCATCGTACGTGCCCCAGAAAATGTACAAATATATCACAGACATCGTACGATATCCCAACTCCACGAAAACGTAGAAAATCCGCCGTAGGTACACAAAATCGGCGCCCGGACCATGTGTGACCTAGGCATAATATATTGACATCATGTCAAACACTGGTCAGCTTACATTAGATGACACAAATGGACAAAAATATCGTTCCTACAATAGCATGCCCTGCATGTAATACAATAATTTTCAGTGCCTTTCTTGTCCTAATGATGGTTCGGCTTGTCTGACATAGCGACTGCTATTGAAACTAAAAGTGTGTTAGTTGTTAGTATATTCAAACATGTTAAACTATTGTGAGCAGGTGCTCAGCTTGGGCAAGGTACTTTGTTCTTCTAATTAAGTAACTGAGTTGTGATTGAGAGATAAGGTCAAAAACAGAATATCACTCTCGAGACATTCTTTTGTGGGCGTTCCCAATTTTCAAGCTGATTTCTTGTTGTTGATGTCTTTTCCATTGAAAACATGATTTTTATAATTGGAATCAACGAAAACATTATCCCTGATATGCTAAAATTCATTTTTAAAGTGATGTCCATGTCATAGAACCTGTAAGGGTTGTTTTCCTTTGCGCTTGGGTTGCAGACATCATGGAAACAATAGTGTATATAGCGTGTACGTAAGCACGCGTATATCATACGATTGGCAATAGCATATTGGTATTGAGCACCGAATTGTCATGGATAATGGTTTTCTAACCAATGTCCGGCAAGGCAACGAATTTTACGAACAACATGGTTGCTATGAAAGCGATCGTCCACATTTGAATTATTGCAATGAAATATACGGACAAACATAAAAAAGGTACATATTTATAAATTGTTTCAGTACTTATGATACCCCCTGCACACACTTCCTCTTTATGTTAAGTTGAAAACTCAACCATTGTTGTATCTTGAAAACTTAACATTTGTAAGTTTATATTTAATTTTCACTATACAGGGTGGCCCAAAACAAACGGAACGGGCCACTTCCAAAAGTAAAGTCACAAATTGATTATGTCCGGCGGATAGGGTGTCTTTTCCAATGAAAAACGATACCAAGAATAGTAATTTTGGTCGTGTAGTTTTTGTTTTAGGGCGCTTTGACCAATTTTGACCAAGTCAGTGCGTGATAAATCGCACTTACTTCCCGCCGTATCGTCGAACAACGAGTAATACGCGCTATTGTTAGTGTGCATTTAGCTGTGTGCCGAGATAATAGGCATAGTTACTCGATGATATGACGGGCAGGAAGTGCGATTTATTAGGCAGTGACTTGGTACAAAATGGCAAAAATGGGAACCTGACATGGTCTCACTTAAGACATCGTAAAACACAAACTACTCGTCCAAAATTACTGTTCTTGGTATCGTTTTTCATTTGAAAGGACACTCTATCCGGTGGACACAATCATTTTGTTACTTTATTTTGGAAAGTGCCCCGTTTCGCTTGTTGGGGATTACCCTGTATATAGGCATCGTTCTAGAAGAGTTTGATAATAATGTTTGAATCTAATAATTAGTTTTAAACTTATCCAACTCGTAATTGACAACAATCTTCGCAAACCTGTTGTTCATTTAACAATCAGAGCCCATTCTACTCGTTATTCTGGTGTATATGAACGGAATAATAATAATAATAATAATAATAATTGCATTTATACGGCGCTTTATACGGGCGTTTCTAAGCGCACTAGTGGTCTCTCGAATACCATGTGTAAGGATGTTAAATCGAGCTCCACCTTTACTCTTTTTAATCCTCTTTGCAAATGCGCTGTATTTTATAATAGTTCATCCATGCAGGAATGACTAGATCTCCTCCTCCTCTTGTTCTGTTATCTTTCCTATCCTGTGTGAATGTGTTTATATTGCGATATATCTTATTAGCTGCTCTTTTACTTGTATGTATTTGTTGTTAGTATACATGTCTTTTAATTGTATACTATTAACTGTATTATAGCCTCAAACACAAGCATATGCTGCTTTTCCGAGATCCCGGTTATTATTTATAAAATGAACAGTGATTGTTTTACTTGTTTATGTTTATTTGTCAAATTAAATGAATTGAAGTGAATTGAATTGAATAACTCAAAACGAATACAAAATGTGTAACTATATTATATTTACGGTGAAATATATATCATTTATATCTACAACACGATGTAAAGTACCAACGGTCGATTAAATACCAACAATTGTTCTGGATTATAGAGTACGGAAGCTGTGACATCATAACAATCTATTTTTATAATTTCTCAATTCGAACTTCATTTTCCGTTTTGTAATGCCCAAAGGTTAACAAATCAATCGAACATGTGACGTATTGGCTGAGATATGACCATCCGAATAAAATACATATAAATATGGAAATTAAAAATAGGAAACACTGTTATTTTGCTCTGGTTCGTAACGTTATGAACCAGAGCAAAAGAATAGCGATTTCATGCTGAAATAAATTAATTTGGATGGGCATATTTCAGCAAATACTTAACATATTCGATTGATTTTCAAAATGTTGAAATTCTAAAAAAAAGTTTTTGGATGACGTCACACTTTACTAATCTAAAGGGGCGAAAATAAAACAAAACAGTAGTTTGATTGTTCCAAAATATACAAATGTTAATAAGAGTGTTTATTATTATTGTTATTGACCATTTGAACGTGATATTTCGCCTGTAAACACGTCATTTAGTGTTAGCCTTGTTAAAGGGGTAGTACAGTTTTTGTAAGGCTGAACTTTAGTAACCAAACCTGGACAGTAACATTATAAACTAATAGTTATAACTCCACCATGCTCGAAATGTATACAAAATTACAAACGACTAAGTAAAAAGTCAGGTCAGGTCAGATTATCTTTCTTGCTACCGGTAAACATATAGCCCGGTACCACCTGCCACATGGTCGACACCTTGGCGACTAAACCGAGGCCCTCCTCTGAAACAATGGCCCCAGCATGAGGAGGGGGTGCTGGACCTCCTGTTAGAAGAAAGAACCAAAATCTGACTTAAGAGCTCCTTTACATCCGACAGGAGACCAAGGAGCTCATTCAGACTCTACCAATTCACCTTGCCAGTGCGGCAGAGTAGGCAACATGGAACGAGACAAAGAAGAGGTCGTAATGCCCAAGGCCAAAACGGGCCCAGCTCTACAGGTACTGGTAGAGCTAGGAAACCGGCGAATGGTGATCCTTCTGGTGCCAAGCCAAAGTATGACGAGTTGGGTCCAAAGCCGCAAGGACGAGTCAGCACTGAGAAAAGTATCATCAGGAACCACACAGATTTATGTATTTGCACTTATAATGTAAGGGCACTAAGGTCAGAAGAAGATCTAGACACCCTCCTTGAAGAAATAGAGAATGTGAAGTGGCATATTATAGGACTCGCAGAAACAAGAAGATCACCAAACCTCATTAAGTTAAATAGGTGTGGCAACACATTGTTTACTACCTCTGCAACCAAAAGAGGAAATAATGGAGTAGGATTTCTGGTTAATAAGAACATTGAAAGTAATATACTGGAGTATAAAGAAATATCAGACCGAATGGCATATTTGAAATTACAAATTAATAAGCAACACACAATGAAGATTATTCAAGTCTATGCACCCACTTCAGCTCACGACGACGAAACAGTAGAAGATTTATACACTGACATAGACCGGATAATGGCAACGGAAAATACATCCCTCACTATACTCATGGGAGACTTAAATGCAAAGATAGGAGTGAGAAAAGATCAGGAAGAGAATGGTGTAGGTCCATTTGGGATAGGTGACCGGAACGAGAGAGGGGAAAGGCTTCTAGAATATGTTGCAAGCAGAAACATGGTGATTGGCAATACATGCTTTAAGAAACCAAAGGACAGATATTGGACATGGGAAAGTCCTAATGCAGCAACCCATAATATGATTGATTACACCATTACGGACCACAAGAGAATATTGATGGATGTAGAGGTTATACCGAAGGTCGACACAGGCAGTGACCATAGATTTGTTAGCGCAAAAGTAAGGATCAACAAGAAGATGGAAAGGATAAGAAGAATGAAGATATCAAGGAAAAGACATATTGACTTGGGAAAGCTTTCAGAAAAACAACACCAATTCCAACTTGAATTAGAGAACAGATTCTCACTTCTAGAAGACTTTGTAGGCGATGAGCCACTTGATGATGCATTTGAACAAGTAACAAGTACGATTATGGAGGAAGCAGAGAAGCTAGCTAAAGGTAAAAAAGAGATAGTAAACACAAACAATAGCAGCGCGGAAGATATTCGAAAAATGAACGAAAAGAGAAAAGCTCTCAAACCCTTCACACAGTCATCTGCACAAAACCAGATCGAGTATACAGAACTAAACAAGACAATCCGCAAGATGAGAAGGCAGCAAAAGAGACAACACAGGACCAAGATGGTGAAAGAGGTGCTGGAAAGCAATAAAGGGCCCAAAATCATCAATAAAAAACTGGAGGGAGGAAAAAAGCTCTTATCATCACTGAAAACAAAAGATGGGACAGAAGTTAACGACAAAGACAAAATCACAGAAACGATTGAGGAATTCTATAGAGAACTGTATGATACGGATAGACCAGATTGGAGAACAGAAGAAAATTGGAATGAAAAAGCGGACAGTGTACCACCCATTGAGAAAGACGAAGTGCAGAAAGCTCTAGATCACATGAAGAAAGGAAAGGCTCCTGGAGAGGGCCAGTTAACCGCTGACATATTGAAGCTGGGAGGAAAGAGTACTGTCGACATCTTGACAAAATTGTTCAACAGGATCCTTCAACTGGAACAAGTTCCTACTCAGTGGAATGAATCTAAAGTTATTATACTGTTCAAAAAAGGAGATACAAAAGACATAAAGAATTACAGACCCATTAGTTTACTACCTCACATGTACAGGGTTTTCACAAAAATTATTCTTGCAAGAATCCAAAGACAGCTAGATGAAAATCAGCCAAGAGAACAGGCAGGCTTTCGAGCAGGGATTCAGAACATCAGACCATCTACACACTTTTAAGTCAGATACATTGAAAAGGCGAAGGAAATATCGTTTGGACATTTGTCTTGGATTCGTAGATTACGAGAAAGCCTTCGATAGTTTAGACCACCAGTCACTATTAGATGCTCTACAGAAAAAGATAGACGATGAGAAATACATCCGCCTCATCAAAGCTATTTACAAAGACCCTAGCGCCAGAATCATCTGGAGAATACGACTACCAATAGTTTTGAAATCCTAAAAGGTGTCAGACAGGGTATCCAATCTCTCCGAAACTCTTTACAGCAGCCATGGAAGACGTCTTTAGAAACCTGGATTGGCAATCGAGAGGAATTAAAATAAATGGGGAATATTTGAATCATTTAAGGTTTGCAGATGACATTCTGCTTGTTAGTCATGATCCTCTGGAACGACAGACGATGATCCAGGAGTTGAGCGTAGAGAGTAAAAAGGCAGGACTCAAATGAACACTAAAAGACTAAAGTAATGATGAGCAACCAGCTACAAGACCATACAATTGCAGTTGATGGCATGACAATTGAGAAGGTGGATAGTTACATATACCTCGGTAAAAACATCACTCTTGAAAATGAAACAGCAGGAGAAGTGCGACGAAGAATACAGCTAGCTTGTGTGAAATTTGGGAAACTCAGCATTATACTCCGAGATGAGAATCTTCCAATTTCCCTCAAAAGACAAATTTTCAATCAATGCATAATTCCGGTACTATCCTACGGGGCAGAGACTTGGGCAACAACTAAGAAATTTGAAAAGAGCTTAGAGTCACAGAAAGAGCAATGGAGAGGATTATGGTAGGAGTTACAAGAAGAGACAAGGTCAGAAATGAGGACTTAAGAAAGAAAACAAATGCCAGGCATATCATACAGGAAATAAAAACAAGAAATGGAGATGGGCAGGCCACCTTGCAAGACGTAAAGATAATAGATGGACACATAATATAACTAACTGGACATCAATAACACAAACCAGACGAAGAGGCAGACAGAGTAGACGTTGGATGGATGACATCAAAGAATTTGGGGTGTTACATGGATGCGACTAGCACAAGATAGAAGAAGATGGAATGGTGATGAAGAGGCCTTCCTTCTGCAGTGGAGAGACATAGGCTAGATAGATAGATAGATAGAAGTAAAAAGCCCGTTATCATTAAAAAAGAGTTATTAAAACACAAGAGGGCGCTTTCTAAAATGGCATTGGTTTCAACCATTTTCCATACAAAATTATGCTTGTGATGTTTTATTGAAATAATGATTAAATAGAAAGATCATCAACAACTATTTAAAAAACGCTTTTGAAAAGGTTTAAAAAGTGCAAGCATTTTTTCATTTTTTGAAAAATTCAGCTAATTATTTGGGCCCAAATAATTATAGGTCCAGATATATTTATTGATATTTCAGCCGTTTCTGGGTCGATTTTGACCAAACAAAGTTTATTCTGCCATTAAAATTGCATGTTTTCTCAAATTCGACACTCAGTTTTTTCATTACCTCACAAAAAAATTGTGATGTGCAGCGCCCTCTCTACCAAAACTAAACTACCCCTTTAATAATAATGTTTGTATAACGACTCCGAGCAGTTTTATATTGCGTGAGTAGTGAGTATTTGTGTATATATGTGTGCACGTGTGTTTGTGTGTGCATGTAGCCAGGTCAAGGCATGCAAACAACAGGACTTTCCATCCCAAAATAATTGTAATTCTTACCGAGCTGTGCTTCAAGTTCACTGATGACGTCTTCGAGATGTGGCCTATCCATTCCTCGGTTGTCAATTAGGAATATCTTTTCGTTTAGGGCCGCCAGCTTCTTCCCTTAGTGTGACCCCCAGCTTGCTGTAAGTTCCCGACCTGTTCCCACTGCGCTCTCCGCAGCTTCCCGTCTATAGAAAATTTCATCGAGTTGATTAACGAGGTTTTACCACAACCTGTGCGACCAAACAGGCCGATGAAGAGCTTTGGAGGAAATTTGACACCAGCGGCTTTGCCAGTCATTACGGCATTACCAGGCTCGAATGTCTTAACAATTCCACGAATTTCGTCGATATCTTCTTTAATTTGTTGATTCGTAGGTGTCATTTTGTAGGTTGCCGTTTTGTCTTGCAAGAAGTAGGATCAGATGGATGTTGCCCATGAACAATGCTTGTGCCTAGATCGGCGGAGGAAGAAACACACTCTTACGCTCGTAGCTCCAACACACACAATGTGGATCACCAAAAAGCAGTGCCTGGCAAAAACGTGGTACTAGTCACGGAGGAGAAAAAGAACATAAAGCACTTCGCTAGCGAAGTTATGTAGATGCGTAACAAGACATATAGGCCAATGAACGTGCCGATTAATGTTCACTTATGTAGATGCGTCACAAAACATATAGGCCAATGAACATGCCGATTAATGTTCACTTATATAAAGTAGAAAAGAACAACGCCATCCTATATAGACGCCGGGGGCATTTTGGGGTAAAAGTTAGAAACTCTGCTGTTCAACATAACTTGAGTATGCTTAAACTGATTGTTCCTAAAGGGGTACCTTTAGATTGTTGACTCTCTATTTTTTGTTTGTAAATGGTTCCCACAATAACATTGTTTTGATATGAAAGAAAGTTATTTATTCAATAAATCTGCAAACAGGCGAAAACAAAAATGTAAATTAAACGTCCATAACATGGTGCTTTAAGATCAGTTTTTGATGTATTTAGTCGCACACAAGACTCATACAAATGCACTCCCTGGCCAATGTTACAGACACATCGTGTCGAATGGTATGTTGTGTGTATACTTAAACTAATAGTTATAACTCCACCATGCTGGACAGGAATACAAAATTACAAATGACTAGGTAAAAAGCCTGTTATTATTCAAAATGAGCCGTTAAAACACCAGAGGGCGCTCTCTAAACACTAATCGGTTTCAACCATTTCAAATCAAATATTGTGCATGTGATGTTTTGTTGAAATAGTGATTAAATAATGGATATTCAACAACTATTCACAAACCTATTTTTTTAATTTGTGAAAAGCGGAAGCATTTTTAAAATTTTGTTAATGCCTGGTTCAAAATTATCGAATAATTGTGGGGCCCCACAATTATTTCAAATGGTTATATTTATGGATATTTAAGCCATTTCTTAACCGATTTTGATCGCATAAAATTAAATCTGTCATTAAATTGTATGCTCTTTCGAATTTGACACTTTTCATTATCTCACACAAATATTATTGTGCGTAGCGCCCTCTATACAAAAACTCAACTATCCCTTAAATGCCATCTGAGCATGAAACCAATAAACATTGCCTCAAAACATTGCTGAAAGACAAATGATTGAACATGGTATCGGGTAAAAGTGTCAGTAGGAAGAATGTCAAAGAAAAACATATCAAAGGACAAAATCTGAGTGAAACAAAATGGCACAGTAAATAATCTCAGAGGTAAAAACATTCAGAGGAAAGGTGTATCCATATTTACTGATCACGACCCAGGTGTACGATAGGTACCCGGAAGGACCAAAACGTACTTCATTATCACTACGTGCACCGACGAGGTGCCTGGCTGGAGTGCTGTATACATATTTACTGCTCTCAACCCATGTGTACCTATGTGTGCCCAGGAAGATTGGAACGTGGTTCCTTCCCGAGTCGAAATTCCCATAGAAACTCATAGGAAACCCATAATACAATCATATTGGTCTATATTGGTTTATATGGGTGTCCTATGGGTTTCTATGGGACCCATTGACATTTCCATACAAACCCATACAAAAACCATAAGACCATCCTATTGGTTTCAATTCGTTTCTATGGGAAATGTATATGGGTCCCATAGAAACCCATAGAAACCCATAAGGCCTATGCGTTTCTGTTGGTTTTAGTTATATGGGAATTTCGACTTGGGTTATTATTCTGTCCACCTACGACATGTACGAGGTGCTTGGCTGGAGTGATCATGCTCATGTAAACAACTCCCTGGTTTGGGATTATCTACAGGTAGGCTTGGTCTTGAAGCAACTTACAACAACTATTGCTCTGAGAGAGAAAGAACAGTGGAAAAGAGAGAGGAACAAGGGGGGTAGAGTATGATAGTGTATACCTGACACTTAACAATACTGTCATCGTTCTATTTCATTCAACGTTCTTTTCAGACTACCGATAAATTTAAAAAGACTAACTAGACATGATCGTTTTACTGACAAAATATAATTCAGTCCTTACACACAGTTGAGCCAGGCGCAGACAGAGCCGACTCGACCCGATCCGACTGAAAGAAGAGAGTGATGAAAGGCAAGTGGTCCTTTGAAAAGGGGTAGTATGTACAGAGGGAAAACAGGGATTGTGATATGTATTTATATATTCATTATTTACTTAGCTATAGGTAGAAATCTCAATCTGATCAGCAGCAATGCCAGGGTTCGGTTGTAAAGTATGAACCATGTTAATATACAATGTATACATAATACAATTCAGTGTAGTAATTAGTTCAATTAAATTCAAATAAATTCAAACATCAATGCGGTGCACGAAATGTCGAAAAGAATCACACTATAACACAACGAGGCTACACTACACACATAATAAATATCAAGTGAATATAAGTTTAATTTCGTCTTAGCTACGCCACTGAATTTAGTTGGGTGTAACATAGAAATTTCATTGACTTCGGGATCATTACAATCGACGAACTCCGGTATTTCTTATATCCGAAAGTAGTTTTGGGACAGCCCATATTCAAAATGGCCACTTAATATGTTTGCTAGTTATCTCAAAGTTTTTGTTTTCATACAGGTAATGTACATGCTAATTGTGTTCTCCTTGTATCACAATTTGAACGATTATTACCCATATTTGCTCCATAAACCATTACTTATTATGCATTTGGTCCGTACGCGGGTGGCGTGTTTTGTGTCTCGGTAGCCTGACCTCCATAATGTCGCGGTAGCACGTGCTTGCGAAGATCATAAGAACCGAACTCGCTTATTATTGGCTAACTCAACAGACTTGGTTGTTTGCATTACATAGTGACTATTGTAGATCGCTTAAGCTTAGCTTTGGAGCATCATACCGTATATCAGTGCGTACATGTTATTTTCCCAAAGTCTTGTGTGAACGTTTGCGTAGCAAGTGCATGTTATATAGTTGACTAGAGGTTTCTTTGTTAGCGCTATAATTTCAGAGATGGATACGAAGGGAGGAATTACAAACGTTGCTATTCTCTCCCTGTCGGGAGAGAAAATCCCTGATGGCCTCCTACAAATGTTTCAAGAACACGTCGCCTCAATCGAGCCAATTTTCGTAAAACTGAGCGCGGAAGATCTCGACACTGATAACTACATCCCTAAATTCAGAGGCAATGTCGTCGTGCTACTTCATTCGGTTTTTGAAGGAAGATTCTCGCTCACCGATGTGATGGACGCTCGGTACGATAATCTGTTGCCTTGCCTGAAGAAAAGCTTTGGTAAGTAGGCCTATTTATGAGATTTATGTAGATACGTGGTCACGCATGTTATTTATTGGTTGATTAACTTTGTTTAAATGTGCAAAACTTGGTGAATGTGTGACAAAATATGTGATCTGAAATGTCCACTGAGTGATGTGTGAAAACTCTGCGTTAAATTATTATTATATGACATGGGCGTCGATCCCGATTATTTGATAAATTTTAAAATATTAAAATAAAGGGACATTGCCCCCTATCATTCATGATGTGAGAGTTGATTCTGCCCAAATCCAAAATCTTCCGGGGCTTATGCCCCCCTGGACCCCATTGAAGTAATTTGAACCAGTCCCATTTGCACGTTTAATAGTTGTATTCAGGAATTATCGCTATGCCCACTCACAGTTAGCTAACTCTATATTCAACTATTTAATAACTAACTGTGTTTCCTTTTTGAATCTGAACAATTTATTTAGTTCTGTACATCAAAAATCCAAAAGCTTCCAGGGGTGAGGAGTGTGGGAGAGCGGTATACCCCCTCCCACTGTAGGGAGCTTTTGCAATTTTCGCTCGAAATAATATTATCTGGAGGGTGTTTCACAAAGCAATATTTTGTCATCCTGACAAATGTTTATGGTGGCATTATGGGGACCTTTTGCCCCAAATTGTGCGAAATTTTTGCCAAAATTCAGCGCATTTGGCTAAAATTTTGCAAAGTTTTGGCAAAATTTAGGCGAAAATGTCTTTGTAATGCTACCATTACAAATCTGTCATTATGACAAATTGTTCATAATGACAAAATATTGTTATGTGAAACACTCTCCTGGTGCATACCTTGGAAGGAAATGTAATATACTAACATTTAAGAAAGCATGGCTTAAACCATCTCCAACATGATTAGACCAATCACACTAATGTGTGGGAGGGTATGGCAAGGTGTTTACGTCCTCCCTTAGAGATAAATTTTCAAAATTAGTGTTTAAAATATCACAGAAGTATGGTTATTATTATTATTATTGTTGAAAAAGTGGAGGGATTTTTGTACAGGTCACCCCCCCCCCCTCACTCCCCCCCCCCCCCTCACTCCCCCCCCCCCCCCCCGCACCCATTCTCCTGTGTATAAACGCACGTGGTCATGTCAATTTGAAATGTCATCGTTGAAGGCATTAAATATTTAAGTACTGGCTGGTAAATTTGATTAAATTGGGGGATCATAGTGTTATCAATATATTTTGTAAACCTAATCTTAAAGGTTGACTATGTAACTGAATGTCAGGTACAATTGGTGATTTCAAGTATGGTGTTAAAGGCAAGTGGTCCTTTGAAAAGGGGTAGTATGTACAGAGGGAAAACAGGGATTGTGATATGTATTTATATATTCATTATTTACTTAGCTATAGGTAGAAATCTCAATCTGATCAGCAGCAATGCCAGGGTTCGGTGTAAAGTATGAACCATGTTAATATACAATGTATACATAATACAATTCAGTGTAGTAATTAGTTCAATTAAATTCAAATAAATTCAAACATCAATGCGGTGCACGAAATGTCGAAAAGAATCACACTATAACACAAACGAGGCTACACTACACATAATAAATATCAAGTGAATATAAGTTTAATTTCGTCTTAGCTACGCCACTGAATTTAGTTTGGGTGTAACATAGAAATTTCATTGACTTCGGGATCATTACAATCGACGAACTCCGGTATTTCTTATATCCGAAAAGTAGTTTTGGGACAGCCATATTTCAAAATGGCCACTTAATATGTTTGCTAGTTATCTCAAGTTTTTGTTTTCATACAGGTAATGTACATGCTAATTGTGTTCTCCTTGTATCACAATTTGAACGATTATTACCCATATTTGCTCCATAACCATTACTTATTATGCATTTGGTCCGTACGCGGGTGGCGTGTTTTGTGTCTCGGTAGCCTGACCTCCATAATGTCGCGGTAGCACGTGCTTGCGAAGATCATAAGAACCGAACTCGCTTATTATTGGCTAACTCAACAGACTTGGTTGTTTGCATTACATAGTGACTATTGTAGATCGCTTAAGCTTAGCTTTGGAGCATCATACCGTATATCAGTGCGTACATGTTATTTTCCCAAAGTCTTGTGTGAACGTTTGCGTAGCAAGTGCATGTTATATAGTTGACTAGAGGTTTCTTTGTTAGCGCTATAATTTCAGAGATGGATACGAAGGGAGGAATTACAAACGTTGCTATTCTCTCCCTGTCGGGAGAGAAAATCCCTGATGGCCTCCTACAAATGTTTCAAGAACACGTCGCCTCAATCGAGCCAATTTTCGTAAAACTGAGCGCGGAAGATCTCGACACTGATAACTACATCCCTAAATTCAGAGGCAATGTCGTCGTGCTACTTCATTCGGTTTTTGAAGGAAGATTCTCGCTCACCGATGTGATGGACGCTCGGTACGATAATCTGTTGCCTTGCCTGAAGAAAAGCTTTGGTAAGTAGGCCTATTTATGAGATTTATGTAGATACGTGGTCACGCATGTTATTTATTGGTTGATTAACTTTGTTTAAATGTGCAAAACTTGGTGAATGTGTGACAAAATATGTGATCTGAAATGTCCACTGAGTGATGTGTGAAAACTCTGCGTTAAATTATTATTATATGACATGGGCGTCGATCCCGATTATTTGATAAATTTTAAAATATTAAAATAAAGGGACATTGCCCCCTATCATTCATGATGTGAGAGTTGATTCTGCCCAAATCCAAAATCTTCCGGGGCTTATGCCCCCCTGGACCCCATTGAAGTAATTTGAACCAGTCCCATTTGCACGTTTAATAGTTGTATTCAGGAATTATCGCTATGCCCACTCACAGTTAGCTAACTCTATATTCAACTATTTAATAACTAACTGTGTTTCCTTTTTGAATCTGAACAATTTATTTAGTTCTGTACATCAAAAATCCAAAAGCTTCCAGGGGTGAGGAGTGTGGGAGAGCGGTATACCCCCTCCCACTGTAGGGAGCTTTTGCAATTTTCGCTCGAAATAATATTATCTGGAGGGTGTTTCACAAAGCAATATTTTGTCATCCTGACAAATGTTTATGGTGGCATTATGGGGACCTTTTGCCCCAAATTGTGCGAAATTTTTGCCAAAATTCAGCGCATTTGGCTAAAATTTTGCAAAGTTTTGGCAAAATTTAGGCGAAAATGTCTTTGTAATGCTACCATTACAAATCTGTCATTATGACAAATTGTTCATAATGACAAAATATTGTTATGTGAAACACTCTCCTGGTGCATACCTTGGAAGGAAATGTAATATACTAACATTTAAGAAAGCATGGCTTAAACCATCTCCAACATGATTAGACCAATCACACTAATGTGTGGGAGGGTATGGCAAGGTGTTTACGTCCTCCCTTAGAGATAAATTTTCAAAATTAGTGTTTAAAATATCACAGAAGTATGGTTATTATTATTATTATTGTTGAAAAAGTGGAGGGATTTTTGTACAGGTCACCCCCCCCCCCTCACTCCCCCCCCCCCTCACTCCCCCCCCCCCCCCCCCCCGCACCCATTCTCCTGTGTATAAACGCACGTGGTCATGTCAATTTGAAATGTCATCGTTGAAGGCATTAAATATTTAAGTACTGGCTGGTAAATTTGATTAAATTGGGGGATCATAGTGTTATCAATATATTTTGTAAACCTAATCTTAAAGGTTGACTATGTAACTGAATGTCAGGTACAATTGGTGATTTCAAGTATGGTGTTAAAGGCTGGTGTTAGTGTTTATTAAACACTAACATCGGCCTTAACACCGCACTTGAAATGACTTAGTGTTAGGATGGTGTTAACAGAGTGACCGCGAATTTCGCCGTAATACAAACTTCCATTTCCGGCAGGCGGTGTTTACTGTTATATGTGAATATACTATCGAAGATTTTGTTGAGCTAGTGTTAGTGTTTAGTCAACACTAACGGTAGCCTTAACACCGTACTTGAAATGAGTTGGTGTTAGAGGTTTGATCTCTATTTCCTGACGTATTTCCGGCAGTGCCACGTGGTAGCTGGTGTTTAGCGTCGTCTACTAACCAGCCAAATGGTGTTAGTGTTGAGACTCTATACGAAAACTCCATAGAGAACACTGATCCCTTACGGATCGAAATGAAAATAATTTCAAGTTCAGATCGAGTTGGTGATTGTGTTACTGTTAATGTGGGCCTATCCGAGCATTAAAATCAAAATTCTGAACTGAAATGGTGGTGTTTTCGTTAGTCTGAGCATGTAAAAAGGGTAGCAACCTAGATAATTTGTGAAATTTTATTTGTCCGACATCAATGCTTAATTGACCCGGGTAAATGGGTAGGTGTTGGGTGTCAAGCCACATGAACAATATCATACAGAGAACAATTATTTTCATACTTACCCCACTCGGCAGAGTGGTTCCTTTCATTTACCACGAACGCGTACACTATTTGCCCCCAAAACAATCTTATTTTCTGGTCCAAAATTCTCGAATGATCTTCCAAACGAAATTACTACAAGCCCCTCTCTCCGTGTATTTAAACGTAAATTAAAATTATTATTATTGCTTAAGTACTCGAAATAATTACTGTTTAGTTAAGTTTCATTAATTTATATATTCTTATTGCTTTTTTATATGTAAGTTTCTATTGTTGTATTCTTATTCGGTTGGATCGATTCTAATACCCTTGTAATATTTGTTTCTATAGTGGTCTTTAAAAAAGTTGTTATTTGACATGGCACCTTGTCGTCTGTTTCTTTTCTTTTATTCTTGTTTTCGTTCTTTCTTTGTTCGTTTCTTTCATTACATTTTTCTTGATTAATATTGATAAGACACAATTACCCCTGGGAAGTGGGAACCAAATGTTTTTACAAGCATTGCTTCTTTTTGTTTCCCCCATATTTCACGTTATGTTAATTACAAACAAATTGCTGATTATGTAATATTTTATTGTATATTAGTCTTCAATTCATTTATTTAAAGGGTACCACCACCCAAAATTAATATTCTTATTAAAGAAAGGTAACATATTTAGTATTCCAATCCATCAACAAGTTCACAAAAATATGTTTCCAGAAAGAAAAACAAATAATTGGAAACGCATCACCATTCTAAAGCATGCGTTCATGGGTCTGAATTACGCAGACTGCTATGTGTGCGGTGAATTGCAATGCGTGCAGAGCGAACGAATCGCCCGGGAATCTATTGTTTACAAACGTGCGCTGAATAGCTGCATTGGCGCACTCGCAAATTGTTGGCCCGTATGGAACCAGTAAATAGCAGTGGTTCCGTAAGTGGTGGAAATTAATTGCTTTGTTTATGAATTACACAACCCTTTGCAAAATGTTGGGTATCTATTTAATATCACAAAACGGTACCAAAACATATAATAATGTGTTGTTCTTTGCCTGGTGGTCCCCTTTAATTGTATTTCGTTTATGAATGTATTGTTTGTTTGTATAATTTTATTGATGCTACACAGCGGGTCGCCATTTTGAACTAGGCTAGTTTGCGCGCACCGCATGACACTGAGCTAACGTACATCGAGCACCGTGCGCAACGCGTACGCAAGATGGCGCCACGAATCTGATTTGACGAATCTGAACTACAAATACAGTTCCTGTGTACATGCCCTTGTCAAGTGCCATGAGCCAATCATCCGTAACTTTTATAAGTGTAGTGATCGTCGAATGATTAGACCTAAACCCCGATTGTTGTTTGGCCAAAATATCTTTGTTCAATAAAACAAAAAACGGCTGAGTTGCCGCTGTACAACTCTTTCTAAAAGCTTCGACACACACGGTAAAAGAGAAATCGGTCTATAATGATCAGGATTAGTTTTATCTCCCTTCTTAAAAAATGGAATTGTCTTGCCTATTTTCCACCTAGTGGGAACCCTACCTTCGTTTATCGACCTATTTATCAAATATGTGATGCTTCGAACTATTTCGGGCCCACACAATTTCAAAATAAAAGTACTAATTCCTTCTACACCAGTATAGACCGGCAGCCCAGAGGTCTTTTGTGCATCGAAAAGCGTACTGATTGTTGAACATATGAATATTTAGAGGAGAATGTAACAAATCCAATAATATGAGTCTCCATGGGTGTATCCGTGGATAAAGGGGTCCTTTGCGCCTCCAAAAGTTGGCCCCTGGGGATTGTCCGATGCTTCTATTGTGTGCGATTGTACCGTGTTAATCGTCGATCACGACTCGCCGCGGCGGGGTAAGCGCATCGTAGACAATGGAGAAATCACTGATGCATGTTACCTTTTTCGAACATTTTACGATGCCTGTTTTGAAAGACAAAATACACGTTGATGCATTGGGGATTATATCTAAACCTCTTGCAACTTAACAAATATGCCTTACAGAGTACAGAATACATATTGGATACAAATGTCATCCGTTGAATTACCCTACAGATGCCTCTGAATGTTGAAGATCGACTCGTTAAAGTTGTCTTTAAAAAAATTAGCTTCCACTTTCAGAAATTGTATGTCCGTACGTAAATGTTATAAATTAACCCAGAAGAGACGGACACGATCGCTGCACAAACTCGTAAAGGTCAGTTTTATGTGTGTATTGGCGCCAAAGCTGCATGTAGAGGACAATAGACATTCTCTCGCAGGATCTCAAATCGGCTTATAACGCAAAAGGAGGCGACCTCGATAGGTGAATGTGTGTGTGTGTGTTTGTGTGTGCCCTGTCGCTATGCCATGCGCTCATATTAGTTCCTCTGCATTCGATTATTTTCTAGACGGGTGTTTATGTAATGTCATAAAATTAATTAGTAAGTGGAAGCCCTGTTTGATCTTGTTTTGGTGATGGGTTCATTAAAATGTATTTATATGGCCTTTGGCATTTTCAAACGTGCTATCAATATGTATTCTGTAATCTGTAAGACATATTTGTTATGTTGCAAGAGGTTTTGGATATAATCCCCAATGCATCAACGTGTATTTTGTCTTTCAAAACAGGCATCGTAAAATGTTCGAAAAGGTAACATGCATCAGTGATTTCTCCATTGTCTACGATGCGCTTACCCCGCCGCGGCGAGTCATGAGTGACGATTAACACGGTACAATCGCACAAAATAGAAGCATCGGACAATCCCCAGGGCCAACTTTTGGAGGCGCAAAGGACCCCTTTATCCACGGATACACCCAGGGAGACTCATATTATTGGATGTGTTACATTCTCCCCTAAATATTCATATGTTCAACAATCAGTACGCTTTTCGATGCACAAAAGACCTCTGGGCTGCCGGTCTAGTAGGCTTCTTATTCTTTAACGCAAAAATTTATTTAAGAACATCACTTATATAGACACAGGATAATTCAAAAGAATGATCATAGCGTACAGGCATTACTTTTGAAATAGGAATATTTTCATTTGTACATATATTTGCAGCTACATTAGCAAAGTGTGTATTAAATTCATTAGCAATTTTATCATTTTACTACTTATACTATGGATAGAATATGTCGATTTATTAAACAACAGTAACTTTAGAATTTCCCAAGAGTTTGAACGACATTGGCAATCACGTATTTTATCAGAATAATATCGTTTCTGCGCTTTTTTTAATTTCACTTGTAACCTTATTCCTCATCTTTCTTTAACTTTTCCAATCATCCCCATTCTTTGTTACTTTTGCTTTTTTCTTAATTTTATCACGTTGTTTCATCAAATCAAAAATAAAATCATTGAGCCAAGGAGAGTGTTTTTGTTTTACCCTTTTAGTCTTAATTTGCATATGTTTATCTAAACCCCTCAAAAAAAGTTCGGAAACTCAAGTTTGATCGATCATATCTCTCGTATTTTTTAATATACTCGAAATCGGTGTCACAATAAAGCCTCATTATATACCTTTCAAATGGTGCATTATGTGTAGAGATTATGCAATTGGGGCGATTGCAGTAGCCCAGAGAATAGGGGGAGGCAGGAAGTGAAATCTCGCAAAATGGCCCCAATGCATTCAATTTACGAGTGTATGACTGTGTTGATCAGTTTTCTAAAGGTTAAAGGGGTAGTTTAGTTTTGGTAGAGAGGGCGCTGCACATCACAATTTGTTGTGAGGTAATGAAAAACTGAGTGTCGAATTTGAGAGAACATGCAATTTTAATGGCAGAATAAACTTTATTTGGTCAGAATCGACCCGCAAACGGCTGAAATATCAATAAATATATCTGATCTTATAATTATTTGGGGCCCAAATAATTAGATGATTTTTTCAAAAAAATTAAAAAATGCCTGCACTTTTTCAAAAAATTTCAAAAGTGTTTTTTAAATAGTTGTTGATTATCTCTCTATTTAATCATTATTTCAATAAAACATCACATGCATAATTTTGTATACAAAATGGTTAAAACTAATGCTTTTTAAAAAAGCGCCCTCTTGTGTTTTAATGGCTCTTTTGGAATGATAACGGGCTTTTTACTTAGTCGTTTGTAATTTTGTATACATTTCGAGCATGGTGGAGTTATAACCATTAGTTTATAATGTTACTATCCAGGTTTGGTTACTAAAGTTCAGCCTTACCAAAACTATACTACCCCTTTAACATTCTATTGAATACTGCCACCCTTTCCATTCATCAAAATTGTTGAATTGGATACCATTTTAATGGAAATTATCTCTTCATTACGATGGCATATTAATCGTAAGGATTATGCAAATGGAGTATGTGCAGCGAACCGGAATATGGAGATGGGTCGAGTGTGAAATCAGACAAAAAGATATGGAGTTGACAAAAAATCAGAGCGTTGCATTATTTTCGAGCTTTTGGGAGGATTTTTTAGCATTTCAAATAAAATATTCATGATCAAATATGATATCAACGGAAAGCCCAACAACTCTTCTGTATGAAAATGTGAAATTTATAATGATTCTTGTAAAGGGCGGCTGCAGGGAGATGAATGGGAGGGAGCCTCAAAAGTGACCCATTTTGAAACGCTCTGATTTCAAGGCACTATTCATGCGTTTTCAATTGAATGGCCAACTCATTCAAGTCGCATTACATCCTCTACACAATGGTATACAGATACCGACACCAAATCAGAGCGTTTTGAAATGGGTCACTTTTGAGGCTCCCCCACATTCATCTCCCTGCAGCCGCCCTTTACAAAAATCATTATAAATGTCACATTTTCATACAGAAGAGTTGTTGGGCTTTCCGTTGATATCAATTTAAATCATGAATATTTTATTTGAAATGCTAAAAAATCCTCCCAAAAGCTCGACAAAAATACAACGCTCTGATTTTTTGTCAACTCCATATCTTTTTGTCTGATTTCACACTCGACCCATCTCCATATTCCGGTTCGCTGCACACACCCCATTTGCATGATCCTTACAATTAATATGCCATCGTAAGGAAGAGATAATTTCCATTAAAATGGTATCAAATTCAACAATTTTGATGAATGGAAAGGGTGGCAGCATTCAATAGAATGTTAACCTTTAGAAAACTGGTCAACACAGTCTTGCACTCGTAAATTGAATGCATCGGGGCCATTTTGCGAGATTTCACTTCCTGCCTCCCTCTATTCTCTGGGCTACTGCAATCGCCCCAATTGCATAATCACTACACATAATGCACCGTTTGAAAGGTATATAATGAGGTTTTATTGTGACACCGATTTCGAGTATTCTTATTAAAAAATACGAGAGATATGATCGATGAAACTTGAGTTTCCGAACTTTTTTTGAGGGGTTTAGAACACGCATTACACATTTTTCCCATTTATCGACAGCTTCATCAATAGTATAACTATTTTCTACCTCTATCCAATTCAGTGATCTAATATCGACTTTAAATTAATCAAGATCGACACCTCGTGATTTCCGGAAAGATATCAACTTTGCATGAGTGCATGTATTATTAAAATTATGAACCTTCCAAGATAAAAAAAAATTAACGAGTGATCACTAAAACCAATATCAATTACACTCCAAGAATTTACATTTTCGGGGTGATTGCACAACATATGATCAAGAAGAAAGCTTGAATTTGAGGTAACACGTGTACATTATTAATTTGATGCATGTCATGTATATCATTCAATTGACAATATTTCTTACACTCAGAACTTAGAGGCTCGTGTAAAGTATTTAAATTTATATCAACCATCAAAACAACAGGTACACAATGTTCCTCTAAAAAATTAAGCATTTCTTCCTATCTTAATAAAAACTTCACATTTTGAATTTGGGGGTCGATACCAATTACAAAACAAAAGGGGTTTACAGTTCCTCAATTCAATAGATAAAACAATAACTTCTAAATATTTAATAGAGTCATGCATCAATTGCTTATAGTTAAGACTTTCGTGAACTTAAATAGCAACTCCACCTCCTTGCCTATTACGATCTTTACGAATCAAATTATAATGAGTTATTTTGATTTCAGTGTCCTGAATGCTATCGTCCAATCTTGTTTCATTGAGAGCAAAAACATGAATATTATTTTTACATAAGATTGTGTAATTTGTGTAAAAAGGCTTACAACATTCAATTGCGCACAATTAAAACCATTTCTATTCAACTGACTATATTCAAACGATTTATTACTATGCTTCTGTTTTGTTTTTTGAGTTGTTACTGTATGTTCATTTGATGACACAAGTTTTTTTAAACGTTCTTTCCCGTGTTGGATGTGAGCGCGGCAAATATGCGCCCATCCTGCGCCCATGCCGCCGTGATATTCGAGGACGATCTGGCTTGTTTGAGGATCTCCATTGATTGAGATACCTGTGTTTTCCAGTCGGCGTCGAGATTTTAGAATTGATTGGCGTACGCGGTAGGACGCCAATTTGACGATGATCGGTCGAACGCGGTTGTCTTGTCTGCGACCGGACTCGGACACCTTGGACGCCCATGATGTGGAGCCGGAGGCGTCGACGAAGACATTGACGTCAACGATGTCGATGAGGATGCAGTTGTCGAGGACGGCTGGTTCTGCGATGCTGGTTGAGTATAATGATGACTGGTGGCGTTGTTATGATGATATCTCCGAGGGGCCCCGGTTCGATGGCTCCTCTCGATGTCTTCGATGCGGAGATCGATTCCCAGCTTCTCCATCGCTAGTTGCAATACCATTTCGTCGTAATATTCTTCTCTGGTTTTATACACCGAACACCCGCAAGCAGCTCCCCCTTGAGTACTGCTCTGCCTCATTCGATTTGTTTTGGAGGACGGTGATCGATTTTCTCTGACTTTCTAGACTTTTCTGCAATTTCTATATTTTGGCAACTTTGGCGTCATTTTCGATCTCGAGTGAAATCATTTTTGCTTCATTCCGTTCCTCCTGCTCTGTCAGTCTCGTGATCGATGCCTTCACTTCTTTTAACTCTTCTTTCATTGTAGATCTGACTGCATCTTTTATTAATTGAGAAAACTGCTCACTCTCCAGGATTTCTTTTATAGTCAATGATTTCTCCGAGACTGACTCAGCGCCATTTGCATGAGTCTGTTTTCTTATATTTTGTTTGTTGCGGGTCGCCATCGAGGTCGCCATTTGTTGACTAATGTGTATTTATTGTTTTAAAAAGTCAAGCATATTACACTCGAGTTCAATATTATAAAACTCACCGAATTCTTCAGAGTCTATTCACCCAGGCCGAAATCAATGGGCGAGTATACGGGCGATGAATACACCAGGTTTCCCGCCAACTGCGATCCGCGGGTGTACGCTCTGAAAAATATCATGTCAATCGTGATATATGCTTAGCGACGGGGTGTAGAGAAATGTATCAAGTGTGCCCAAATATGAAATAATGTGGTAACCTTATTGTATTATTATTATTATTCGTATTGCTATTATTATTATTCTTATTATTAGTAAATCCAATCTTAAAGCTCCCCAATATTACATCCATTGCCTATACATACATACATTTATACAATGTGAAATGTACGCTCAAATCAGTCTTCGAGTAGTGCCCATGTGACGTCGGAAAGATTTTTTCTATATCACTTTCTAGTTCACAGATAGCATTTCTCACTTGACCCCTGATAGCCATTGGATTCTACAATCATGGGTATAGACAGGCAGCCCAGAGGTTTTTGTGCATCGAAAAGCGTACTGATTGTTGAACATATGAATATTTAGAGGAGAATGTAACAAATCGAACAATATGAGTCTCCCGGGGTGTACTCGTGGATAAAGGGGTCCTTTGCGCCTCCAAAGTTTGGCCCCTGGGGATTACATCGCTCACGGCGGGGAGAGCGAAACTGATTACAAAAAGATCGCCGATGCGTATCTGGCAATTTCGGAAAATGTTACGTTGCCTGGTTTGAAAGACGAAATACACGTTGATGCATTAGGGATTATATCCAAAACCTCTTCCAACTTAACAAATATGTCTTATATGGCAATGGTCATATAAATACATTTAAATGAACCCCATCACCAAAACAAGATCAAACAGGGCTTCAACTTACAAATTTATTATAAGCCATTACATAGACACCCGTCTCGAAAATAGCCGAATGCAGAGGAGCCAATATGAGCGCATGGCATAGCGACAGGGCACACACAAACACACACACACACACATTCACCTATGGTCATGCGTCACGAGGTCGCCTCCTTTTGCGTGAAGCCGATTTGAGATCCTGCGAGAGAATGTCTATTGTCCTCTTCATGCAGCTATGGCGCCAATACACACATAAAACTGACCTTTACGTCTGATTTAGTGCAGCGATCGTGTCGTATGGGTTCATTTATAACATTTACGTACGAAATACAATTTCTGAAAGTGGAAGCTCATTGTTTTTAAAGACAACTTTGACGAGTCGATCTTCAACATTCAGAGGCATCTGTAGGGTAATTTAACGGATGACATTTGTATCCAATATGTATTCTGTGATCTGTAAGACATATTTGTTAAGTTACAAGAGGTTTGGGATATAATCCCCAATGCATCAACGTGTATTTCGTCTTTCAAAACAGGCAACGTATAATTTTCCGAAATTGCCAGATACGCATCGGCGATGTTGAACACGGTACATTCGCAAACAAAATTGAAGCATCGGACAATCCCCAGGGGCCAAACTTTGGAGGCGGAAAGGACCCTTTTATCCACGGGTACACCCCGGGAGACTCATATATTTCGATTTGTTACATTCTACTCTAAATATTCATATGTTCAACAATCAGTACGCTTTTCGATGCACAAAAGACCTCTGGGCTGCCGGTCTAGTAGGCTATCGAGCCTTTACTATGTGCAGTCATGTTCAGAGTAGCAGATGGTTGTCATGGAATATCTTTTGTTCCCTTTCATGAGAACAATTTTACAACCATCGCATCAAGGAATTTCCAATCGATGTATACAAGAATAACAAGTAAATAACCATATTCAGTGGTTTCAACTCAATGAATACACAGCTTTCTCACTTGACCGTAGTATTGCACATGCGCAAAACGTGACAGTGAACTGGTGTATAGGCCTCTACATGCAGCTTGGATGCCAATACACACATATAGTTGCCCTTTGTCTGACTTTGTGCAGCGATTTTTTCCCTCTACATACGGAAATACAACTTCTGAAAGTGGAAGCTCCGGGTTTTTTTTATAGATAACTTTGGCGAGTCGATTTCCAACATTCAGAGGCATCTGTAGGGTAATTTAACAGATGACATCTGTATCAAATAGGTATTCTGTATTCTGTAAAGCCCGGCGCAGACAGAGCCGACTCGACCCGATCTGACTGGTTTTAATCAGGCTAGAGTTGGGCCCGGTCGGTCGGAGCAGATCTATCGTGTTGAACCGACTGGATCACGGTAGCCCCCAAGAAGTCCGCCCGATACACTCCGCATGTATTGTATAAGGTCTAACCGAAGCTAGACGGGTTTTATTCAATCTGCAAAGATATGAATGTGAAAGCATCCTCAGTACATGAATAAATGGACTGCACATCAACTTACATGTATCCCTTTTCTAAATATCTCTGTCTTAACTGTGCATACAACTCTGAATGACACTCTGTTACTCATGTACATACTCTGTGTCATAAACCGTTATCTAAAAGGCTTATCTCATATCGTTTATGCCAAACCAACTTCTCAAATCTTGCATTGATATACCAAAACTATCTGTTTGTTTATACTTCATAATTCCTTTACCATGCATGCTCATGCGTGCGTTGTATATCTATAAATGCTTCTATAAATCTCTGATAGCATTGTACTTTAAATTGCTATAACTCATATAATTTACTATAAACATGATGCAATAATTTGAATCCCTATTTTACAGTGAATCCAAAATTGGACACCTTGTCCTAAATTCATTCCGCCTATAATCAATATCCCCATTAAAGGTAACTGCATTTTGACAGTAACCTATAGCTTCTATTCTCAATAATCCTATAATTCGAATCAAATGCACCCTCTTAAATCGGTGTATTTCTTTTTACATTCAAACCCGTGTATAAAACTAAATAGCCAACCATAACCATTTGCCTGTTAAAACTGCTTCTATGATCAACGTAAGTTCTATATTCTTATCGCATATCTAATTCATAATTACACAACACAACTGCGATTACGGTAATTAAACTCCCCAGTTATCATTCATACACTCTTCAAAGTTATTCATGTAGCTATGTGAATTCCATCAATAAGTACAAATTCATGTTGCACATTTATGCCTAAAATTCCTACAAATGTGTTTAATGAAATATGTATGCATTTCATCCTTTGTGCTATTTATTAAATGTAGGTTTTCATCAAATAAACCTTGCCTCAAGGTTGTCATTCTTTTCCAAACACTCGTTTGTAACCTCGACTCAAACGTAGTCTTATTTTCAGACCCTTCTAATTTGTACATCATTTCTCTAGATTTCTGACTCACAATTTGACTCCTAAATGAATCTTCCATTCATCTAGACAATTATTTATGTTTCCTTTTACTTATAAATGTACTCTCTCAAATCAAATAAACATATAACCGTTCTAATTTATCAAGAGTGTAAATAGTTTGATTACTGAAACATATATCCAATGCACTGTGCACAGACTACGACTATTGCATTCGGTACGCACTGTACTGCATGTATTATAATGTGCGACTATTGACCAACATCACTCTCATTTACCAACCAACTTGGAGGCTCATTTTTCACCGCATACAAGAATTATTTATCATATAAATCGAATATGCAATACTCACTTCTATGAGGGAGTGTACTGGTAAACTCAACATGCTCGTTACAGCCATCTAAATGCTGCAAAATTGGACCACAAACTCTGGGTCTTCAGACGAAAACCGTCTCTTCCAAAAACGTGTTAGCTCTGTCATCCGTACGCCTGCTAAACCGAATTGTACGGTAACTTTAAAGGAGCCTTTATGGTGTCTTTAACTCGACAACAAAAATATTATTTTCCATTCTTTTTTCAACGAAACATACCTCCCCCCCCAATGAGGGGTTTACCTCATTTCAAAATTAGCCAAATTATTTTCAAGGATTCTTATACCATTACTCTGACCTATACTTCGTTTAAGGTAATACGGTTGCACAAAAAAAAAATAACTTAGCTACAAACGTTAATCTCAGTCAATGTTCAATATCAGTTCCCTTTCAATCTTCATACCCTTCTGCCGGGTAGAGTACTACCAGTTTGGTTATCGGTCTCTTATAGTCCGAGTTTTCAGTTTTCACTTTAACGTTCCTTATTCGGCCATCAGAACCAGGATATACATGCGCTACTCTCCCTAGTGTCCACTTTCCGCGCAGAGCATTCAGATCTGATAACATTACAACGTCGTCAACGCGAAGGTTTCGTCGTTCCACATTCCATCGCTTCCGAGGCACCAGTAGCGGAAAAACATCGCGATTCCACGCTTTCCAAAACGAATCGACAATTCGCTGGACAAATTCCACTCTGTGTCTGGGATTCTTTGTTTCCATGAACGGACCTTGTGGCACTCTACTCGATGCGCGACCTAACAAAACATCATTAGGGCATAAGTAACTACCATCATCCGGATCATTAGGCGCTCTTCCTATTGGACGCTGGTCTACCAGATTAGCTACTTCAACTAGACATGTGTACAACTCAAAGGGGGACAGAACTTGACTGCCCATAGCTTTTTTCAGCGCATGTTTACAACTTTTCACAAGAGCTTCAGCACACCCATTTTGATGAGGGGCATACGGCGTTGTGAATCTCCATTCTACTCCGCGTTCCGCACAATACTCTTTCAATTGCTCGTCATTCCAGCCTTTCACCATCTCGCGTAATTCGCGTTCCGCGCCCACGAACTGTGTACCGTTGTCGCTCACAATGACTTTGGGTTGACCTCTGAATGCGAAAAATCTCCTAAGCACCTGAATGAACTCCATGGTGGAACAATCGACCGCTAGATCCAGATGGACTGCTCGCGTGTTGAGGCAAGTCAATAGGACACCATATCGCTTAGCGACCTTATTTCTACCGACTTTCACATTGTACGGCCCAAAATAATCACACGCGGTGTAGTGAAACGGTGGTGTATAGTGGTACGTGTGGTTTATAGTCTTTGCCAGCTTCGTCACTCATGATACCCAGTACTTCCGTCGTACCTTTGCTGCAGTGGTAGCCACGCCATCGTGTCAAATTTCATGAAAGTGCCTGGTGATGAGCTCCGACACCCGGTGCTGACCTGGCAACAGCATCGGATGCCGGTTGTCGTAAGACACAAAGCTTTTCCCGACTCTGCCACCAACATATATGATGCCGTCTTCTACATACGGGCTCAGCGTCTTGAATTCTCCTCGTTTCACCTTGGCATGCAGTGGTTTTTGCCCTTCTCTGATCCAGAACAGCTCTGCCGATTCTAACTCTGATGGAGTGAGAGGTCCATTTCTTTCGTCTTCAGCTCCATCACTGCCTTTGTTACACCTGGCTCTCACATTGTGAACAAATCTCTTCACGTATGCAGTGACTCTTACTAGCCTCCTCCAGCTTGAATACTTCTCACAGTCCATGAAATCTGGAGTTAAGACTGCATTTGTCACTTGATTTGCTTTACGCCTCTCATTGTTCCCTTCTGCATTTTGAGACGTGATTTCACTGCACGGCCATTTTTCCTCAGTCAGCTTTAGGAACTCTGGTCCTTCTTTCCATCTTTTTAGGAACATTGGCACCGGCACCCCTCTGGAAACATCATCTGCTGGATTTTCCTCGCCACTTACATGTTTCCACTGCCGAGGATCTGACTTGCTCTGTATTTCTCCTACTCTGGCCGACACAAAGGGCTTAAAACTCCTTGCTTGGCTTCTGATCCATCCTAATACTATCATGCTATCAGTCAGGAAAGTAGTACCCGTTATCTCCAGAGTAGTCTCCTCTCTAATGGCTTCATCAAGTCTAGTGGCCATCACTGCTGCCTGAAGTTCCAGTCTGGGCAATGTCAACTTCTTCAATGGTGCTACCCTCGACTTAGCGGCCACGAATCTCACATCATACTGGTCACTGTCATTAACCTGCCATCGAAGATAGGCACAAGCTCCGAACGCGTCCTCTGATGCATCACTGAAGATACATAGTTCAGGTGAACCCATTGCCTCTGGTGGGGTTAGACACCTTGGGAACGTCACCTCATTCAACTCTCTCATTTCTCTGAACAGCTTGACCCATTCAGAGTTCTCTTTGGGCGGCAGCTCTTCATCCCAGTCTAATCCCAGTTGCCAAAGACGCTGCATTCCAATCTTGGCTCGCACCAGGAAGGCAGAAGCAAACCCTATCGGATCAAATATCCTGGCTATTTGACTTAGGATTCTCCTCTTCGTCCATTTGTGTGAGTCGTCTGTGTCAGCTTCAGTCAATTTCACTTGGTATGAAAACTCATCTGGTTCATGTTTCCATACCGTTCCCAGCACTTTCTCTTCTGTCAAGGTTTCCAGGACGTTCACCCCTTTTGGTTTCGTCTCACTTTCACTCATTTGGATATTAGAAAGCCAGCCCTTGACTCGGAAACCACCATCAGCTAGAACTGCATCGATGTTTTGGGTTAACTCCTTTGCCTCTTCTGTGGTTTTGACTGATGTGCAAATATCGTCCATGTAAGTGTCACGTTCAAGCACCATCGCTGCTTCTGGATGCTTTGACTTTCCCTCTTCTGCTGTTCTCCTCAGCGCTATCTGAGCTATGGCTGCCGCAGGCTTGTCGCCGAACGTTACCACCTGCTTCACATACACATCAGGCTTCCTGGAGGTCTGCATGTCTCTCCATAGGTATCGGTGCACCTGCTGATCTTCCTCTGTCATGAGCACTCTATGGTACATCTTAGAAATGTCACCACAAATTGCCACGGGATGCTCTCTGAACCGCAGCAAGACTCCAAGCAAATTGTTCAACATATTTGGCCCTTTCAGCCAATAATCGTTCAGGCAATGTCCCTGGTAGTTGGCCGACGCGTTGAACACAATCCTCACTGGCGTGCTTCGTTTCTCGGGACGTATCACTGCATGATGGGACACATAATGCACCGGTCCCTCATAAGTAGACATCTCCTTTTCTGTTAGCTTTTTTGAAAATCCCATCTTCTCCATGTCTACTATCTGCTGGTGGTAGACTTCCGCATACTCTGGATCCTTTGCCAGCTTTCTCTCAATTGACTCTAGCATTTTCTCTGCTTGAACTCGGTTATCTGGCAAAGTGCGGGGATCTCTTTTCCATGGGTATGGAACTTTCCATTGCTTTCCTACTTTCTCACAGGAGTTGTAGATTAAAGCCCGCCGCACACTGTACGATCCGACCGGTCGTACGACTCTACGACTAGCCCAGTCGTAAGACCAGTCGTACGACTGGGGACCGCACACTGCACGATTTCCCCCCTGCGATTGGCGCATGCGCACTTTGATGACCTGGTACTGAGATAAAACATATCCAGTTACTGCAATTAAGCAGAAAACACAGTAAACATATGATCGCTCGTATACGAAACATATTTTCTGACATAAACATTCCAACAAAGTTACTTAAAGAATACTACAGTATCTTATAAACGGGCATGCAAGGGTAATGTTGTATTTATTATACGAGATACCTACTCAATTGCATTCTCAAAAATGTATGGCAAATATATTTTTTTTTTAACCACGGTAATTATTTTTTCTGAATTTTACATGTATTAAATTATTAGCATATATCTAAGATTATGTTTACCTGTATAATCGATCTCTATCATGATCGATCGTCGTGTAGTAATATCGATTTAAACATTATAAACTCTTAGAAAATGTGTAAATGTTATAAATACTAGCAAATTACCCGTCACCAGATCTTTGAGTAAGATAATGTTGTATGTTGTATATTTGTATTTTGTTATTTTTTGTATCTATCCTGTAAAAAACATTTGGTCAATTAATGGAATCTCTGTTTGAATGGTTATGATATGATTTAATAAGTGTATAATTAAAAATACAATCTCATATTCACAGGCATATGCGTACACGGGGGGGGGGGGGGGGTGGGGGGTCAAATTTCACTTTGATGAAAAAAGGGCTGTTTTGGGGTTTCCCCCCCCTCAAAAACATATTCACGGACACCATGAACCCCCCCTCACAAATTCTTCACCGACACCACCCCGCCCCCCTTTTGAAAGAATCTTCACCAGTACCCCCCTCTCGAGAAAATCTTCATCGACACCCCCCTCGTGTCGAAAAATATTCACCGACAACCCCCCCCCCCCTCGAAAAATCTTCTCCTACACCCCCACCACCCCCCCTTCGAAAGAATCTTCACTGTTACTCCCCTCTCAATAAAATCTTTACTGACACCCCCCCTAGAAAATTCTTCACCGACAACCCCCCCCCCCTCGAAAAATCTTCACAGACACCCCCCCCCTTTCAAGATTCCTTCACCGACACCCCCCCCCCCCCCCCCCCCGGTGGTGATTCAATCTCATATTCAAAGGCATATGGGTACCCGGGTGGGGGGGGGGGGGGTGAGGACATCCACCCCCCCTTACAAATTCTTCACCGACAGCCCCCCCCCCCCCTCCCCACTCGAAATACTTGACCGACACCTGACCCCCTCAAAAATGTTGGTTGAGGAAATAACCACCCCCCCCCCCCTCAAAAAATATTCACGGACACCCACTCCCCCTCACAAATTCTTCAGCGACACCGAAAGAATCTTCACTGGTACCCCCTCTCGAAAAAATCTTCACTGACACCCCCCTCGAAAAATCCCCCACCCCCCATCGAGGTTCTTCACCAACATCCCTCCCCCCTTCGAAAATTCTTCACCGCCCCCCCCCCCCACGAAATATTTGACCGACACCACCCTCGAAAATTCTTCACCGACACCCCCCTCGAAATACTTGACCGACACCCCCTCGAGTTACTTGACCGACACCCCCCTCGAAATACTTGGCCAACACCCAGCCCGTCGAAAATTTTGGTTGACGCAATAACCCCCCCTACCCCCCCCCCCCCTTGTAAAAACCCTAGGTATGCTGCCAGCGATCACATGTCAAACAATAAACAGTATTAATTAAATCGTTGTCAAGTAGATCAATAACCCTAATTCCTTGCTCTTCTTGTTTACACGTTATTTACAAAAAGCACACATTTTTTATACTTCAGTACAACAAAGTATGCACTTCGAGCAAACATTTACAATTAGCCTGTATTCAGAAAATTAAACCAGTGACAGAGAGAAACTTTTTTTGGTAGCTGTATACCCTGTTTTGCCAATTTTGCGAATATCGTGTTGAAAATGTGAACAAAAATCACCGATCAAATTCAGTCATGCATATACGGACATGTACAATCACACGAATGTGTGTACAATGTAGTAGATTGTGCGTTGACAATGCACAGATGCCGGACCTACAATATTCCGCTACTCTGTATATAGTCTATGCAAATTCCCCGCCCGACGGTCGCTTTCGCTTTTGGAATGTACCGTCCGTTTCTTGATAAGAAATACATATATTTCATCAGATTTGTTTTAATTCTATTCGAAAACCAGTCATTACAATTTTTAAATCCATATTATTTAAAAGTTTGAAAAACAACAATTCGCAAGCAAATTACGATAGTCTTAATTCAGGCGCACACAGCGGCACACGTGTTATTTCCGATTTGACAGGCATACGATAATGTGCGTAAGTAATTTACAACGTATCGATTCCAGGCTGACAAAGACTACATAATGAAAGGTCATTTCAACAACACACTTTTCACGGTACTTCCGTCGCAAGCATGTGCGATGATCAGCGCTCGACGCGACTGCATGGCAAATGAACGTGGAATATTGGCCGATTCATAACTGACCACTGGTCAAACTGACCCCGACCTGACCCAGACCACAAACCTCTATGGGTCATCACCAATCACTACCCAAAGTTTGATGTTGGTGCCTCAATGCACTACGAAATGCATAGATGGACAGACAGACAGACAGACAGACATACAGACGTAATCGGCTACTTTAGTATAGTAGAAGGGTTAAAACTGTTCTGGCCAAAAATAATGTTAGTAACTTAAACTTTCTAACTTAATACTCAGTTTATAAAGTTATCATAACATCTAACAGTTATTAATTCAATGAAGCTTGTATGTTAGAAAAACAGATACACGAACGGTTATAGGGCTGTTTTCATTCAAAAAGTAGCTGTTATCACAGATGGGCGCCGTACAGACACATCAAGTTTTAACCATTTTAAAATCAAAATATGTGAATGTGGTGCTTGGTAAAACATTTTTCAATAGAGAGATCATCAAAAACAATTTAAGAACCATTCTGGTATTTTTTCAGGAATGTGTAGGATTTATAAATATTTTCTTAAATTATTTAGTAAAAGTTGGTCCCCAACATTTTTTCCAATCATTAATATTTATGGATATTTCAGCCGTATCTGAACCGATTTCGATCCAACAAAGTTGCTTCTGTCATTAAAATTGTGTGATTTGTTTTCAAATTGTACACTTACTTAGTTTTTAATTTCCTCACAGACAAATTATTTTTGACGCGCCGTCTGAACTACTCTTTTAATTATGATGGTGGGGAAAATTAGGCTTTAGAATACATATTTGTTGCCTACTTGCCATCTGCTCTCCTGCACTTCTCGAGCTGCCCCCTTCCCCTAGTGAAATCTTCACCCTTCCACAACGCGCTAGAAAAAGCAAAAGCAAAAGCAAAAATCCCCCCATTCCACGGTTCTGCTCTATCTATATCAGCAGCCTTTGAAAACACACATTATGTTGACAAGGTTAACACGGTAGACTGAGGTGGGGTGCAGGCGCGACTTCGCCCTGTTTACTTTCAAAACCATATCAATTCATGGCCGTCGAATATTCTGGATTATGATCTCAAATCGTGGGATTCCCCGTCTACTCTGGTGCATCATATCACCGTTGTTCCCATTTATATGGCAGCGGCCCGGTAGTGGTAGCAGTGTGTGTGGTAGCAGAAGTGTTAGACTCGGAGGCGCCATTATCATTTACTTTATGTGCTATTCGCATTGCAAGAGTTATGAATCAACAATAATTCTTTTTGCTGTTTTGATTAATAGTCGTTTGTCTGATTTTTGAATGGATGCCTGATTATCTTTTCATTGAGTTTGTATCATGTCTACTGTTGATTGCAGTTCATAACGCTTGACTATATTGGAGGAGTGGGATCCGGCACGAAAGTGACGATACAAGTGCTTCGCGCGGATCATCACGATTATCACCATTAATTTCACCACCAAAGACCAGAGGTAATATGGTAGATCATTAAACAGGTTTTCAGAATAGATATCGTATAACTCATTTTGTTCAGTACTACAAAGTACAAACATGACGTAAAGATTAATTAATTTTTAAAAAGAGCATACACATGAAATGGACGACTAAGATCAAGGGAATGCATCCGGGGTAAATATTTTTCTTACACTAGAAATATGACAGAGAAAATTCACAGATTGACATACTGCAGTTACTGGATCAGATATTAACATTCTGCTCAAACAAAAATAATTTTCAATGTCGCCTCTCTGATCGTTTGTTTTGATTGCTCTTTCGTTAACAAGTTGTGCGTTTCATGATAAGAGTTATTATACGCAGTTATATTAGAACACGCCACTATGGCGTAGCCACGGGGGGGGGGGGGGGGGGGGGGGTGGGCACGGAGGCACCTGCCCCCAATAATTTGACAAAAACAAAGGAGAACACAGTGCAAGTAATACAGGGATAATTATGTAGAGTGTCCCCCAAAACAAATCGCGTGCCACCCTAACCCCCGCCCCCATTTCAGTCCGATTCTGCTACATACGCCACTGGACGCCAGTACATACCAGCGCTTACCAGTATAGGACCGTGGTTTTGTTATTTGGGGAATACCAGCGATATTGCAACATAATTGTACTTGAACCTGAACATTGGTCGCGAGCGCACGCTTCGGTGTCTGCTCGCAGTGGCGTAGCGTGGGCGTACTGATTCCGTTTTTTGGGGGGAGGGGGGGGGGCATCCCGGGGGGGGGGGTCTGTCCTCATAGAAAGGGGGGTATCATGCGTGACCAAGGACTTGCCAAAAGCACCCTAAACGAGTATATTTGCGTGGTGCAAAAAATACACCCAAGCAAGTATGATTATCGGTAATTTGATACCCTAAGCAAGTAATCAATTTTGTGTAAACCCCTAAGCAAGGATTTTTGATACCCTAAGCAAGTAAGCGGAGTTTTTGAGACCCTAAACGAGTAATTCATCTTTTTGATACCCTAAACGAGTAATTCATCTTTTTGATACCCTAAACGAGTAATTCATCAGCCTAAAATAGATACCCTATTTCCTGATTTGGGGTGATTTTGAGACCCTAAACGAGATACTCGAGTATCTCGCCTGATCGTGAAAAACCACCCTAATTACTCGTTTTCTCGGTCACGCATGATACCCCCCTTTCAATGAGGACAGACCTCCCGGGGGGGGGGGGGGGCATGCGTAAAATGGTGGGTGGGGGCAATCTATGTTTTTTGTTTTATTTGTAAAGGACTTTCCACTAATGTTTCTTTTGTATGTATACATTTATTGAGGGCACGTGCCTCCATGCCTCCCATTATTGAATGAACGAATATAACTTTTTACTATTAAATTTGAGTCAATTGTGATAATGTTTTGATTATTACCGGTCTTTACAAAATGTCTCCACTTTGAGATAATTTCCAACGTATCGGTTTCAGATATTATACTGATCTTGAGAATCTCAAGATCAGTATAATGTATCACGTGCTTCCTGGAGTACCCAATATTTACTTTATTGAATAGTTTGTATATTTGTATTGTATTGTATTGTGTTTTTATGATTTGAAATAAATTGAAGCTATTCTAAATATAATGTTGTCCAAAATTCTTAAAAAGTAAATCTTGAATCTGCTGGTCATATGTTATATTTGTACATATTTTTATATTATGTATATTATATTAAAGGGATAATTGAGTTCTGGTAAGGAGAGTACAGTTTTGGTGAAACTGAATTTTAGTAACCAAAACCTGCATCATTACATTTTTACAAACTAATAGTTATAACTAGAAAGGAACACAAAATTACAAATGACGTAGTAAAGATCATGTTATCATTCAAAAAGAGCCGTTAAAAGTAAGAGGGCGCTCTCTAAACACTCATCGGTTTCAACCATTTTGAATAAAATATTGTGCATGTGATGTTTTGTTGAAATAGTGATTAGATAGAGAAATAACCAACAACTATTGAAATACCTATTTTGTAACTTTTTGAAAAGAGGAAGCATTTACAAAAATTGTTAACGGCTGGTTCAAAATTCTCTAATAAACCTGGGGCCCCAGCTTTATTACAAATTGTTATATTTATGGATATTTCAGCCGTCTCTGAACCGATTTTGATCAAACAAAGATGATTTTATTAAATATTATGCTCTTTCAAATTTTACACTCAGTTTTTCATTACCTCACAAAAAAATAAGGAGTCTAGCGCCCTCTCTACCAAAACTCAACTATCCCTTTAATAACAGATATAGATATAGATATAGATAATTTATTGTCACGTTAAAATACAATAACATAAAATTTGTTGCCGGACATTAAACAAATGTGTGCAAAAGTCAAAATCAGTAAAACAA
This sequence comes from Echinarachnius parma, assembly GCA_037951105.1. NCBI lineage: Eukaryota > Metazoa > Echinodermata > Echinoidea > Clypeasteroida > Echinarachniidae > Echinarachnius > Echinarachnius parma. The sequence goes on along the minus strand of JBAMJV010003999.1, from coordinate 147,589 downwards.
ATATCACAATTATACATAACATACAAATCATACAGTACGAATAAATATCACTTACAATTGTTTAGAGGGAGAGAGAGTGAGAGAGAGAGAGAGAGAGAGAAAGCTCAAGGGACAGAAGTATGTGCATAATTAAACTTAACTCGAGCTCAGTCCCATCCAGGAATCCCCATACTAGGGCACTCTTCCCCCTATGATCATTCACACACAAAACACACACAATACACACACGCACACACACACACACACACACACACACACACGCACCCACACATGCACTCTTCCCCAAACACACCCCTCACCAGCCGACGCACACACCCATACACAAGCACACACACACACTCACGCGCACACACACATGCACACACACACACTCACGCGCACACACACATGCACACACAAAGATACGCCCCTCATAACCGAACAATCAGCCATGAACAGTGCCCCAAGCATGGGCATTCCCGGATGAGACAATGAGACAATGAATTTCCAAATATGTTCACTATATATAAATTAAATAAAATAAAAGAGAGAGGGAGAAAAGGAGAAGAAAAAGTGAAAAAGGAAAAGCAAGAGAAGAGAGAGAAATATTAAAGAGAGAGGGCGACATATGTAATTAAATCATTTAAAGGCAGTAGAACACATTTGAAAATAGCAAGATACAATAGGGATTTAAACTGAAATTAAATTGCCCATGAGCAGAGTTGGTGATATATTACCTTTGTTTTATTTCATTTTTCATTTTTCAGAAAGAAAGAAAGAAAGAAAGAAAGAAAGAAAGAAAGAAAGAAAGAAAGAAAGAAAGAAAGAAAGAAAGAAAGAAAGAAAGAAAGAAAGAAAGAAAGAAAGAAAGAAAGAAAGAAAGAAGAGAGAAAGAAGATCCGAACAACGATCTAAATTGCCTTCGGTTAGATCACCAACCCTGCCCATGAGTACCTGTACCTTGTAAGTTAATAAATAGCTCAATTTATAATAATTTCAAAGACATGTGCAACATGCTCTATTAAATCAATAACTTCCCGAGATTAACTGAAACTTGGTTAAAATAAATAATATAAATATTTCTGTACATACATGTTGTCATGTTGTGTGTTAATCAAATAATGACTATTTTTCCAGGACAAATGCAATATGCTCCATTAAATGAGTGAAAACATGACCTCATCTGCATATTTCAGTGTGGCAAAATGGGCTTACTAGGCTAGCACTAATTCATTAACAGAGTGAACAAATGGGAGACAGCATACAACCCTGTGGTGAGCCTACATTCAGTGTTCTACAATCCAAAAATACTTCCCCCAAACGAACTCTTTGTGACCTATTGACATGAAGTCACCCATCCACAGGGATAAATATAAATTAACCTTCATGACATAGTGTAGCTTCTCAATCAAAACCTCTGGTACAATGGTATAAGCAGAAGAAAAATCAATGTACAATACTCTGTCATATGACTTAGTCTGTTCCAAATGCTTAATGATTATATATAACAAATACGTGAGAGATTAACTAAAACAAGTTAAAATAAATAATATGAATATTCCTATACATACATGTTGTCATGTTGTGTGTTAATTACATAATGACTATATTTCCAAGACATGTGCAATATGCTCCATTGACTTAAGTGAAAACATGACATCATCTTTTGAACTTACTATTAAAAGCTCTACTTGCTGAAATCAAAAATGACCGTCTGTATCTCTCGGTCCTCGTTTTTGGAAGTCTAATTCTACCAGATCTATTAATGGTCACCTCTTCATGAAGAGGATGTGATTCATCTTCCATTATGCTATCAAGCTTAGTCAAAAGAGCCAATTGCACAATGTCCTCTAATTGTTGCATGGACATTCCAGTAATTTTGGAAGCTTGTGATACAACCCTTGTCAGTTTGGACTTATTTTTTTCCGTTAAGCCACAGAACCATGCTACCGAGGAAAAACATATGACAGACTGTATAACACTCTGATAGAAAAGAGCAAGTGTTTGACTTCTCACATTGAAGGACTTCAGTTTCCTAAGAAAATACATTCGCTGATTTCCTTTTGACTGAAGTTTACTCGTATTTCCATCCCAGTTCAATCTATCATCTATAACTGTCCCAAGGTATTTATATTCCGGCACCTGATCAATAACTTCTCCCCCGATTGAAATGCTGTCATGATCCCCTCTCCCTACAATACGAAAATCAAATATCATCTCTTTAGTTTTCCTAGCGTTCAAAATCAATGATGTTTGTTGACACCATTCCACAAAATTATCAACACATTCCCTATACATTGTTTCTTCATTGTCACTTATCAATCCTACAATACATGTATCATCTGCATATTTCACAGTGTGGCAAGATGGGCTTACTGGACTATCACTAGTTAGCAGAGTGAACAAAATGGGAGACAGCACACAACCCTGTGGTGCGCCTACATTCAGTGTTCTACTATCCGAGAATACTTCCCCCAAACGAACTCTTTGTGACCTATTTGACATGAAGTCACCAATCCACAGGGAAAGATATGGATTAACCTTCATGACATGGTGTAGCTTCTCAATCAAAACCTCTGGTACAATAGTATTGAAAGCGGAAGAAAAATCAATGTACAATACTCTAACATATGACTTAGTCTGTTCCAAATGCTTAATGATTATATGTAACAAATATGTGAGTGCATCATCAACACCTCTCCCGCTCCTGTATGCAAACTGAAGTGGGTCTTGGTATACTTTTGTTTGTTCAACCAAAATCACTTTCACCAGTTTTTCAAAACACTTCATTATGATAGGAGTTAGAGCTACTGGTCTATAATCATTTAATGTGACAGGTTTAGGAGCCTTTGGAATTGGTATGACCGTTGCACATTTCCAAATATCGGGTATATGAGAAGTGTCCATGGACCACTGAAACAACCTACAGAAAACCTGAAACAATTGTTCTGAACATGTCTTAAGAAGTTTACCAGACAGACCATCAGGTCCTACTGATTTATTAATTTTAATGGATTCCATAACCTTCTTAACCCTTCCTGCATCTATCAGTATTCTGTCACAATTTACTCTGTTCCCTTGTATTTCCTGTTGGCAGTGTAGAAAAGAATCTAAGAATCTAAGAATCTAATACTTTTGTATTATTTATATTGTATTTACATTGTATTTACATTGTATGATGTTATATCAGGACCTTGACGAAAAGTAGCATCCTTGCTGATCATGCTATCCTGTATAAATATATTTGAATAAATAAATAAATAAATAAATAAATAATGAAATAAATAAAATAGATAATATATGAGACCTGTATATTATGAATCGTGTTGATTTTCTACAACACACACGTCTTTTAGGTAATTTTAAACAGTGATTAAAACGAAAACGAGGCGATTTAAATCGCGCCAACCCAACTCCCCATATGTACACAAAATGTTCTTTTTATTCGATTTCTTCTCGAAATTTCCTCCTTTGATAGTGAAAATTTTAAATCATCCAGGAAAGAGTTCATAGAAACAAACTAAATCTGTTCAACTGTACTACTCCCAATACAGTGTGTCCAGTTGAACATATTTAGTTTTGTTTCTATTTTCCCCTTTGAGTTAAAACGGAAGAATACATTTCTATAATGCATTTGGAATATGAAAAAAGTGTGGCTATAAAAAAAAACAAAATGTACTAACAAATAATTGTGTGTACCAATTTCAAACCCCGTATAAAGAAAAATAGATATCCCCATGATCAAACAGCTAGAGTTATGTTATTACTTGGCCGATTATAGGGATAGTAGAGTTTTGGTCAAACTATATTTTAATATCCAAAACATTAACGATAACATTACAAACTAATAGTTTTAACTCCACCATGCTCGACAGGTATAGTAAATTACAAACGACTAAGTGAAAAGCCTGTTATCATTTAAAAAGAGCCATCATGACACAAGAGGGTGCTCTCTAAAACGCATTGGATTCAATCAATCTTTATAACAAAATGATGCATGTGATGTTTCGTTGAAATAATAGAAAGATCATCAACAACAATTTAATAGCATATTTGTAAATTACACAAGAGGGTGCTCTCTAAAACGCATTGGTTTCAACCAATTTTTATAACAAAATGATGCATGTAATGTTTTGTTGAAATAATAGAGAGATCATCAACAACAATTTAATAGCATCTTTGTAAATTAAAAAAAAAGTATAAGCATGTTTTTTTCTTAAATCATCGAATACGATGTGGGACCCCTTATTTATTTCGATTGGATATATGTATTAACATGTCAGTTGTTTCTGAACCGATTTTGATCAAATAAAATGTATTATGTCGTTAAAACTGCATGCTCTTTCAAAGTTGACACTCAGTTTGTCATTACTACACTCAGCAAAAAAAGAAAGTAAACACTTTTTCAAGTTCATATTTTTCATATAAAATTGTATAAAAAACAAATAAATTATATATCAAATTAAAGGATATTTAATTGTTTGCTTGGTAGGTGAATACAAATTGAAACTTTACGCATGAGTGAACACATTCATTTGTCTGTTCAGTACTACAAAGTACAAACATGACGTAAAGATTAATTTATTAAACAAAAGAGCATACACATGAAAAGAACGACTAAGATCAAGGGAATGCATCCGGGGTAAATATTTTTCTTACACTAGAAATATGACAGAGAAAATTCACAGATTGACATACTTCAGTTACTGGATCAGATATTAAACATGTTAAAGGGACTTAGTAACATTGTCAAAATCCTCAAAATCCAATTGGAATTCTAGCAGTTCCCGCATACCTTGTTGTATTCATATTAACCAAAAAAGCATGGGACAGGTTTCGGTTTTTCAAATTTCCCTTTCGAAAAAAAAAAATATTTACGATTAAAATGTTCAGATGTCAAATTATCCAATGGATCGTCAGAACCGTGTACAAAGTGAGTGCAATTAGTAGGTGAATGTCACTTTGCATTTTTGCTCATTACTCGACCATATAAAGTCCATTTAACTTGAAATTTTCACACAACACCCAGTGGACATATCAGATAACAACACTATACGTTGGGTGATTTCAAGTATGGTGTTTAAGGCCGGTGTTAGTGTTTATTACACACAAACACCAGTTTGATAAACACTAACACCAGCCCTAAACACCATACTTGAAATCACCCATTGTATCAACCACTCATCGCTTTTTTCACATGTCAGCAAAGTTACTAGATCCCTTTAACATTCTGTTCAAACAAAAATAATTTTCAATGTCGCCCCTCTGCCAATCCTATTCTATTATAGTTGAATACTTTTCATCGTTTGTTTTGATTGCTCTTTCGTTATCCAAGTTGTGCGTTTCATGATAAGAGTTATTATACGCAGTTATAATAGTACACGCCACTATTGCGTAGCCACAGGGGGTGGGGGCGGGGGGGGGGGGGGGCACGGAGGCACCTGCCCCCAATAATTTCGAGAAAAAAAACAAGGGAGAATACAGTGTAAGTAATAAAGGGATATGTAGAGTGTCCCCCATCCCCCCCCCCCCATTTCAGTCCGACTCTGCTATATATGCCACTGGACGCCAATACATACCAGCGCTAACCAGTATAGGACCGTGGTTTTGTTATTTGGGGAATACCAGCGATATTGCAACATAATTGTACTTGAACCTGAATATTGATCGCAAACGCACGCTGCGGTGTCTGTTCGCAGTGGCGTAGCGTGGGCGTACTGATTCCGTTTTTTTTGTTTTTTGGAGGGGGCATGCGTAAAATGGTGGGTGGGGGCAATCTATGTTTTTTTAAAAATTTGTAAAGGACTTTCCACTAATGTTTCTTTTGTATGTATACATTTATTGAGGGCACGTGCCTCCATGCCTCCCATTATTGAATGAACGAATATAACTTTTTACTATTAAATTTGAGTCAATTGTGATAATGTTTTGATTATTACCGGTCTTTACAAAATGTCTCCACTTTGAGATAATTTCCAACGTATCGGTTTCAGATATTATACTGATCTTGAGAATCTCAAGATCAGTATAATGTATCACGTGCTTCCTGGAGTACCCAATATTTACTTTATTGAATAGTTTGTATATTTGTATTGTATTGTATTGTGTTTTTATGATTTGAAATAAATTGAAGCTATTCTAAATATAATGTTGTCCAAAATTCTTAAAAAGTAAATCTTGAATCTGCTGGTCATATGTTATATTTGTACATATTTTTATATTATGTATATTATATTAAAGGGATAATTGAGTTCTGGTAAGGAGAGTACAGTTTTGGTGAAACTGAATTTTAGTAACCAAAACCTGCATCATTACATTTTTACAAACTAATAGTTATAACTAGAAAGGAACACAAAATTACAAATGACGTAGTAAAGATCATGTCATCATTCAAAAAGAGCCGTTAAAAAGTAAGAGGGCGCTCTCTAAACACTCATCGGTTTCAACCATTTTGAATAAAATATTGTGCATGTGATGTTTTGTTGAAATAGTGATTAGAGAAATAACCAACAACTATTGAAATACCTATTTTGTAACTTTTTGAAAAGAGGAAGCATTTACAAAAATTGTTAACGGCTGGTTCAAAATTCTCTAATAAACCTGGGGCCCCAGCTTTATTACAAATTGTTATATTTATGGATATTTCAGCCGTCTCTGAACCGATTTTGATCAAACAAAGATGATTTTATTAAATATTATGCTCTTTCAAATTTTACACTCAGTTTTTCATTACCTCACAAAAAAATAAGGAGTCTAGCGCCCTCTCTACCAAAACTCAACTATCCCTTTAATAACGTACTTTTGTATTATTTATATTGTATGATGTTATATCAGGACCTTGACGAAAAGTAGCATCCTTGCTGATCATGCTATCCTGTATAAATATATTTGAATAAATAAATAAATAAATAAATAAATAAATAAATAATAAAATAAATAAAATAGATAATATATGAGACCTGTATATTATGAATCGTGTTGATATTTACAAGTGCCCGCATGCAACTACTATTTCTATATGAATATGTCAATTTTCACCAATTTCATTTTTTGCAATTTTTTATTTAGAAACACTCGATTCAGTCTGCGTGCTACTGTCAATTATCTGAATTATGAGAACAATGTATGATAACTGATAACCGGGCAAGTGTCGATTATTTAGCACTGCTTTAATGATTTGTAGTATTTTAAGCATCACAAATCACCTATTTTTAAATATTTGTCACAAAATACATGCAAAACAGAAAAAAATGATTTTCTATAACACACACGTCCTTTATGTAATTTTAAACAGTGATTAAAACGAAAACGAGGCGATTTAAATCGCGCCAACCCAACTCCCCATATGTACACAAATGTTCTTTTTATTCAATTCCTTCTTGAAATTTCCCCCCTTTGATAGTGTAGATTTGGATTCATCCAGGAAAGAGTTCATAGAAACAAAACTTAATGTGTTCAACTGGACTTACTCCCAAATAATTAAGTCCAGTTGAACAGATTTAGTTTTGTTTCTATTTTCCCATTGGAGTTAAAACGAATACATTTGTATAATGCATTTGGAATATGAAAAAGAGTGTGGCTATAAAGAAAACAAAATAATTGTGTGTACCAATTTCAAACCCCGTATAAAGAAAAAAAGATATCCCCATGATCAAACAGCTAGAGTTATGTTATTACTTGGCCAAATAAAGGGATTTAACAGTTTGGGTCAAACTATATTTTAATAACCAAAACATTAAACATAACATTACAAACTAATAGTTTTAACTCCACCATGCTCGAAAGGTATAGTAAATTACAAACGACTAAGTGAAAGCCTGTTATCATTTAAAAAGAGCCATCATGACACAAGAGGGTGCTCTCTAAAACGCATTGGTTTCAATCAATCTTTATAACAAAATGATGCATGTGATGTTTCGTTGAAATAATAGAAAGATCATCAACAACAATTTAAAACCATCTTTGTAAATTTAAAAAAAAGTCTAAGCAATTTTTTTTCTTAAATCATCGAATAAAATGTGGGACCCCTTATTTATTTCGATTGGATATATGTATTAATATGTCAGTTGTTTCTGAATCGATTTTGATCAAATAAAATGTTTTATGTCGTTAAAATTGCATGCTCTTTCAAAGTTGACACTCAGTTTGTCATTACCATATATACAAACAATATACAGGGTGGCCCAAACAAAACGGAATGGGGCACTTCCCAAAATAAAGTACCAAAATATTTATGTCCATCGGATAGGGTGTCTTTTCCAATGAACAACGATACCAAGAACAGTAATTTTGGTCGTGTAGTTTTTGTTTTAAGACGCTGTGAGTGAGACCATGTCAGGTGCCCATTTTTGTAAATTTTTACCTCGTCAATGCCAGTTAAATTGCACTCCCTGCCCGTTATACCATTCAACGAACATGTCCATTATCTCGGCACACGGCTCAGTGCACACTAACAATGGCGCGCCTTAGGGTCCATGGTTCAACTGTATGAAAGGCGATGTATCAAGCACTGGCTCGGTAAAAATTGACAAAAAAGAGAACCTGACATGGTGTCACTCCCAGCGCCCTAAAACAAAAAATACACAACCAAATTGACTGTTCTTGGTATCGTTGTTCATTTGAAAAGACACCCTATCAGATGGACATAATACATTTGTTACTTTATTTTGGGAAGTGCCCCGTTCCGTTTTTTTTGGGCCACCCTGTATATTGAAGCGCCCTCTGCACCACAACTCAATCCCCTTTAAACTTTCAGAGATGGATCCTCAAAATCAGTCTCTTGCAATAAAACAAAATTTTGCTTGGCTATAATTGTCCTGAGGCTGTCTGAAAATCAAACACTTCAAAGATTGGGACACAAGAGATGTTGAAACGTTTGAATTGGTTGTTTAAAAATACATTGGTTTTAAATTATCAACAAACAAATTATATGATTTTTACTAAGAAAAGAATACATTTTGGTTATAGACCTACGGGAAAATCAATATTTATTTCAGCGTGCAAAAATTGTAAAACTTAGGTGCTTTAATTGATAGTAGATTATCTTTGCATAAACGCAGTAGTAGTATGTGCAATATATTATCAAAAAATATAGGTGTATTAAGAAAAATGTATTTTGTTCTTGTAAATATTTTAAAGATGTTATATCATTGAATTGAATTGAATTTATTCGGCAAAAAGTAAAATACAAAATATCACAAAATAACCCTAACCCTAACCCTAACCCTAATTTGGTGGCTATAGGTCAGATTAGTGGCTATAGGTCAGATTTAGTGAATATAGGTCAGATTTAGTGGCTATAAGTTAGATTTATTGGCTACATAAGTGTATACAGTATAGCAGTGGTGGGGCCTAATACACGATATTGCCATTACTATAATACTGCGGCCCAGACAGGTTATCCGCCCGAACAGATTATGCGCTCACACCGGGACCTCTGTGAAGCAGCAGCTTGTATTTGAGGCCCCAATAAATAGACATTTACAAATAAAAAATTAAAAAACGACGAGCAGTATATAGCAGTAGCTTTATATATCACAATCATACGCATTCACACAGGATAGGAAAGAGAGAGGGAGAAAGGGGTGAGATCTAGTCAGTCATGGATGAAAGCTCATGAAACGCCAGGCGTTTGAATAGGGTTTTGAAACGAGTAAGAGTGGTGCTAGGTTTGAGATCTTTACTAATAGAATTCCATTCATTTACACCAGTGAAACTAATAGAATGGGTTCTGATTGTTAAGTGAGTAATGGGTTTGCGTAAATTATGACAATTCCGAGTGGGATAGGTATGAATCAAGTGATTGGTTTTAACCATATTATTAAATATTTATGGAAGAATATCTCTGTGTAATTTAAACATAAAAATAAGAATATTGAGTTTCACAAGATAAGGCAATGGAAGAGTTTTCAATTGTACACAAATAGGAAGAGAATGACTAACATAATGACTATTATTTTGAAATAACACGTATGGCACGTTTCTGGAGTAAAAGTATCTTATTAGTGTGTACTTTATACGAGTTTCCCCAAATTTCATTACAATAATTTAAGTGTGGTAAGATGATTGCATTATAAATATAAATCAATATCCTAGAAGGTAAAATTTTGTTCAATTTATACAATACTCCAATACTTCTAGATAATTTAGATGAAATGTTCATAATATGATATTTCCAATCTAGTGATTCATGAATAATAATACCTAGGAAATTAATTGTCTCAGTTCTTTCTATAATAATATTATTAATTGATATTGGATTTATATCTTGTGGAATTTTTTTTCTTAGAACGAAATATAATATACTTGGTCTTAGTGAAATTTAAAAACAATTTATTACATTTAAACCAATCATTAAGCTTCTCTAGTTCTTGATTCATAGTAGATATTAATAATGATACATCATTATTTGAATACAATACAACTGTATCGTCAGCAAAGAGTGAAAATGTTAACAATTTAGAGGAATTAATTACATCATTTATATGAATAAAAAATAAGAGAGGTCCTAGTACATAACCTTGTGGTACCCCAATAGTACATTTGCATATTCGGATTCGACACCATCTACCACCACATATTGTTTTCTATTAAATAAATTAATTAAATTTCATAAATTTCATAAATTCATTAAATCATTCATTGATTACTCCGTACTTAAATGATTGTTTTGTAGCATGGGCCTATTCAAGTAAAGGGAATATTGATAGATTATTAAAATTACAAAATAAAGCAGTATACGGATTAATAATCATGCTCATTTGTATGCGCATACAAGTCATTTATTATATCAATGTAATGTAAGATATTAATGTTCATTGATATAGGAAATCTAACACAATGTCATCTTCCTAAAATACGAACCAAAAGTATGACAAATTCTTTTTAAGGGCCCAAAAATGTGGAATAATATTCCCACTGAGTTTGAGTCTATTCAATTTGTAAATATTATAAAGTATACATATAAAATATGCTTATTAGATAATTACAATATGCAATATAATTATAAGGTAATATGACAACTTTTAATGTATGTCTGTAACTATGTATTTTATGCATTTGATTTATTTTATGAAAAGTGTTGAATAAACTTAACTGAACTGAACACATAAATATGAACATGATTTACATGATCGTTGACTGTTTAGCACTGTGTACAATTTGCCTTTCCCTTTCCTTCACCAATCATTTCTCCTACCCCCTCTCCCCTCATTCCCATCAGACATAGTTATGGATCGAGCCTACAAACCTGCCACGATTCTTCTTGGCCTGTACGTATTAACTTCGGCCAAAGTTTATAGTGCAGGTAAGGACACGAGTCGTTTAACCCTTGTAACAAAGTCGTGTTTTCGCCGATTGGTGAACGCTTTTAAAAGCTTTTTCGTTTGATATTTTACCTAATAATAATGTTGATCTCGAGCTGATCTCAAACGACAATTCCGAGATCAAGACCAACAACTTCGAGATCAAGAACTAGATCGAGATTACTCATGCCGATCTCGAGACTGGTCTCGAGATCAAGATCGATCTCGAGATACTCAACAATGATTATTATTTTTTTGTTCGGAGGGGGGGGGGGGGGGGGGGGTGCATAATACTCCCACTTTATAACATGTTTCTTTTGAAGGGAGATAATGTACCTTTAATGCAAATCTTTTTAACGGGGTGCTGGTCCAATACACAGCCAGTGTGCCCCTCCTCTCGCACAACAAACAAAAAAAAGCCCCGGACGTAGATCCTCCCAAATTCCGGCTCACGCAACTAATATAGTAGCCATCCAGATAACCTTGGGCTCAAAAAAACATTCCCAGGATCTTGGAAAGAGCCAGGTTTAGCTATGAACGGGGTAAAGGGGAAAGTTCCATAACGTGTGGGCCTGAAAAGGCAACTGGCAGTGCTCAGTGGAGTTGAAAAGTGCACCTGAACATAATTTAGAAAGTACGCTTAACATGATCATCTTTCTCCCATAAGAAATGGATGCGTTGCTAGTGAGTTGTGCAGAAGGCAACATATAAGTGCTACTATAATCATTTAATATGAATCATTTTGATGTGGGGACCTTCATCGGTGTGATCCGATGTGATCGATATGACTAACACTGATTTTACAGATATACACAAACCTCAAAGTCATATTGTACTATATTAATTATAAATATTACGGTTTAAAGGGCCGGTCATACTTGCGGTAGTGGACGTAGTTGAACGTAGTGGTGGCTAACATTGTTGATCGTAGTTGAACGAAGTTGAAGGTAGTTGAACGTACTAGCATCCGTATCGTACCGTAGTTGTCTGTGATGCTAACTTGGTATTAAAGGGGTAGTACAGTTTTGGTAAGGCTGAACTTTAGTAACCAAACCTGGACAGTAACATTATAAACTAATAGTTATTACTCCACCATGCTCGAAAGGTATACAAATTTACAAACGACTAAGTAAAAAGCCCGTTATCATTAAAAAAAAAAGAGCCATTAAAACACCAGAGGGCGCTTTTTAAAAAGGCATAGGTTTCAACCATTTTTCATACAAAAGTATTCTTGTGATGTTTCATTGAAATAATGATTAAATAGAGAGATCATCAACAACTATTTAAAAAATGCTTTTGAACATTTTTAAAAAAGTGCAAGCATTTTTAAAGTTTTTTGAAAAAATCATCTAAATAATATTTGGGCCCCAAATAATTAGATATATTTATTGATATTTCAGCCGTTCTGGGTCGATTTTGACCAAATAAAGTTTATTCTGCCATTAAATTTGCATGTTCTCTCAAATTCGACACTCAGTTTTTCATTACCTCACAAAAAAATTGTGATGTGCAGCGCCCTCTCTACCAAACCAAATTACCCCTTTAACTCGGGGGAGCCGTGATCTTCGATTTAATTTTTAAACATGTTCAAAAGAGCGGTACGTTAAAGGCATCCGTAGTAATAACGTACTAAACCGAAGTTTAACGTAGTCTAACGAAGTCTGGCGTAGTCTAACGTACTTCGGTACGTACTTAAATGTACTCTAGCGTACTCTAACGTACTTTACCGTGCACAGAACCAGCATCGACAGTCTTGATCCAGACATGTCTAATTTAAAAAATAAGACAAATTTCACAGACCTGGGCCCCGTTGCAGAAAGAGATACAATCGATTGTAAGTTAAGATTGATCGTAAGTCAGCAAATTTACGCGTTTCAACCAATCAGATTTGCGCATCTAGAACACGATCTGACTTACGATTAATTGCAACTTACAATCGATTGTATCTCTTTCTGCAACGGGGCCCTGCTATGTTTGAAAAACAAGCACAATGGCCGTACCACACCACCGGTTGGCTGTTATACTCCGTGCGGAGTTGCTATTTACCGTAGTTTGACGTTCTTTAGCGTATTTCAGCGTAGTTCAGCGTAGTGGCTACCGCAGTCTCTCGTACTCAAGCGTAGTCAGACGTACCACTCCGTACCTGTCCGTGAGCAAGCTGTACCCACATTAGCGTAGTCTAGCGTAGTTTAATGTACTTAAACGTACTTATCCGTACCCTTCCGTGGCCAACCACCGTACCTTAACGTAATTCAACGTAGTTCCACGTTGTTCAACTTAGTTTAACCTAGTTTAACGTACTTACACCACGTCTGACCCACATTAAATTACCCTACGGATCACTACGTCCACTACCGCAAGTATGACCGGCCCTTAAGAAATTTGAACTGAGAAAATTGGCAAAATTGCAGTTGACTAAAAGAAATAAAAACATAACTTATGTATTTTTAATTGTATTTTTTTCTAAATCTCCATGCAGTTGATATTAGTGTTCCAGCAAGATTAGCAGGTAATGCCATCTTACCATGTGGTATTGACACGGATTTGAGCAACGTGCAACAACTATCAGTAACATGGCTCAAGATATCTCATCCCAAGAACATAACATTATTCACTAAATATCAAGATGGAAGGATTGTTCCTGTACACCCAGACAAGTACATAGTGTCCAATTATACGTATGCACTTGAAGTCTTAACCATCACTGAGCCTGATGCCGGATCATACATCTGTAACTATCACATATTGGCAGAAGTTACTCACTTAACTGTCAAGCTGTACATAGTAGGTAAGCTATCAAATATTGAATTTCTTCAAATTTTACTAGGTATATGGCGGTATTGTTGCTATTCACTGTTGTTTGTAACGACAAAAGATAAACCAAATCACAAGGACTCGACAGGCAGCAAACTCATGGCCTGATTATTCATCGAGATCTTTTGATGATTGTGGCTTTAATATTCGATGATTTTTCATTCGATCCATAGTCAATCCGTTGAAAGTACTTGAAATTCTGCTTTGGGACCTAATATATTACATTTATGACAAATGATTGCAGAGTAATGAGTTTTGATTTTGAATTGATATGGAACATCAATTTGTGAAAGGAATGAAAGGAATTACTTGTCTTGGAGTGTATTTCTGTATATTTGCATGGATACATTTTTTTATTGCAAAAATATAAAATGAAGCCAAGACTCGCATGATAACATTTCAGAAAATATAATGTTAGATATAGACATCTTAATCCAAAGTTTTCACATGAAAAGTTCTAGTAAAGTAACGTTAAGAATCTCTTTTAAAATTAGTCTAGATATCAAGTATTATTATAATGAAATATAATGTAATATAGATTAGAATGGAATTGACTGCAATTTAATGTAATGTGATGTAAAGTATTATAATGTATAATACATTATGTACTGTATGCATATAATTGTAATCCGAGGTTGTTTTTTTTTTGCGTAGAGCTGTACATTGAGCAGTGCATGGATGTTCCCGAGAGCACCTCATGTTGGTTTGATGCTTCGAGAAACGATCATCTCAGGTGCATATTCTCTGGCTTTCCCGCCACTTTCAATGTATCCTGGCAACGGGCACAAGGAGACCGAGAGATCTTAAAGGAGCGAAGCTTCAACAGCAGTGGAGAACTGGTTATTGACCACAACCTTGAAAGACACGGCACTTCTTTGGTTTGCAGGGTCACTTCTAGCAGATATGCCAGTGAACCTCTAGAACAGGCCGTTCAAGTTTTTACCCCTGGTAACTTTTCATCAATATTTTCTATTGTAAATAATAATTTTCTTATTAATTCAGTCCAAAAACTACCAGGGGTCCCCTGTGCCAGAATTATACTCTTGAAGGTAAGAAATAGAAGCTGTCCACTTAACAGAAAACTGAAGCCAAGCATACGGAAGAAATTAATATAAGGTAATCAAAGTTTATTAACAAAAGGGTATATAATCAAGTATCATGCCCACGGCATTAAAAGTTAATTACACCTGGTAGATATAAAGTAAAAGCAAATGCAAGGAATCATCGACAAATTAAAGCATCAGTGCATAACACTACTATGTACTCAATTGGTTGCTGCGAGAAGTAGTAGAGTTCGAGAATAGTAAGTTCAACTAGTGATTTAGTGTTCATTAATTCCGGATAGTTAATTGTTTGTTGAAATAAAGAAACCTGTTGCGTTGGGGCCCAGCGGATGCGTCAAGCGATTCGCGAGTGCGGCGACTCCTCCGGATGACGTGCGACTGACGATGACCACTCCCTTCTCGGCTGGCGCTCCTCCACGATGTCGACGTCGGCGGTCGGCGCTGATGTCGCGTCCGTACACGTGGCTTCTCCCGGCTGGCTGCTTGCCCCACGACGGAACCCTCAAGATAATATGCAGGCATATTCTCATCATAAAACCTGCCTACTACTTCAAATTTACGTTCAAACAAGAATCAATTAAGGCATATAAT
Organism: Echinarachnius parma; assembly: GCA_037951105.1. Lineage (NCBI taxonomy): Eukaryota > Metazoa > Echinodermata > Echinoidea > Clypeasteroida > Echinarachniidae > Echinarachnius > Echinarachnius parma. The sequence goes on along the minus strand of JBAMJV010003999.1, from coordinate 131,838 downwards.
TGCAAGGCATCTCTGGTATATTGTAATAACAATTTATGTCTTAAACATTACTACAATGTCGGCAACCACTTTGCCCTGTGCAATATGCTGTGTAATTCATTATACACTGATTAAATCATATCATAACCATACAAACTTTAAATACATAATGCTCGTATAGCAATAATAATCCGTCTTCCACTCTCTTAGCGGAGTCAGCTTTGTAGCTACAAATTATCGACACCGTATTAATAACATTTTGCATGATGCACTGGTCATTCTTAAACATCTACAAAAAGGCTTTTGATACAAAATAGGATTTAGCTTACCACCGCTTGTGGGTTACAAACGTACAGGTTGGCTGGTGGTGGTTCTGCCAAAACAGCTTTAGTCATGTCGACAAATACTAGTGTTTAATATTAACACTCAAATGGTTGGTAGAACACCCTAACTCAAACAAACATCCATTCTGGCTTGGCAAAGAGTTGGGAAAATAATTACAACTAAAGATGACGCTCCAAAAAACCACGTCTGATCACTAACAAAATTCAACGTAAAGTGATCACTACACCGATCGCTACATTGCGAATCAACCCATGAACACTACGTGGCATCTAAATAGACCGCTTCTGTAATGTATGCAAATAATATGCGTATGACGTCAGACTCCCCGTTGGCAAGCTTAACAAGAGTAACTAGGTCCGGCAAGCTCCGGCAAACTTGTCTTACGTCACACGCATAATATTTGCATACATTACAGAAGCGGTCTATTAGGGGTTGTTCATTTGCCTAACAATAGAAAGGAATTCAAAACTCGCGCTAAAATACATCGTCTACCAGTTACTTTCTAGGTCGTACGCCCTTTTTAGGCGAGAACATTAACACAATTAAATTACTTCGGAAATGGCATCAAAATATCACTCTCCCGTGACAGTTAAGAATCTCTTTTAAAATTAGTCTAGATATCAAGTATTATTATAATGAAATATAATGTAATATAGATTAGAATGGAATTGACTGCAATTTAATGTAATGTGATGTAAAGTAATATAATGTATAATACATTATGTACTCTATGCATATAATTGTAATCCGAGGTATTGTTGTTTTTTTGCGTAGAGCTGTACATTGAGCAGTGCATGGATGTTCCCGAGAGCACCTCATGTTGGTTTGATGCTTCGAGAAACGATCCTCTCAGGTGCATATTCTCTGGCTTTCCCGCCACTTTCAATGTATCCTGGCAACGGGAACAAGGAGACCGAGAGATCTTAAAGGAGCGAAGCTTCAACAGCAGTGGAGAACTGGTTATTGACCACAACCTTGAAAGACACGGCACTTCTTTGGTTTGCAGGGTCACTTCTAGGAGATATGCCAGTGAAACTCTAGAACGGGCCGTTCAAGCTTTTACCCCTGGTAACTTTTCATCGTTATTTTATATTGTAAATAATAATTTTCTTATTAATTCAGTCCAAAAATTAGCACACAAAACAATCAATATTGATTAATATGTTACTATACTTTGTTTGCATTTTGATTATATCTACATAATTATATGTTACATTCTAAAGTACGTCAGTTTTCAATAACCCATAGCCTGATTAATGATTGACCAATGACAAGATAATGAGGCAGTAAATTAGTTTTATAAACAATATTCTTGTCGATTATTCCATCCTGAAAGATGAATCAAACCTGCTCCAGTACTATCATGTTCATGTTAATGATGCTACTTTTTATAACCATGTTTATTTACCATGAAATATTTTATCACCACAGAGATCTCGATTGAGGAGTGTCCACACAACAACATGACGTGTGTGTTGGATGCAACCGCCATTGATTGTCTCACATGTAGTCCTCAGTTCTTCGGCTATCCCCTTATTCACTACGTCGAGTGGATAGACATTGAAAATGGAACGATTTTGGCTCGAAGCGAATCTGTTGGAGAGTTAAAAGTTTGCCGCATCAAACTATTTCAGAGAAACGCCACTCTAGTGTGCAGAACAAGGTACACCAGCATGATCAGTGGAAGACGTTCATCTTTCCATGTACAGAAATCCGTTAACGTTGTTATCCCTGGTAAGTGCATGTTCGTAAAGTTACCAAATATCATGTTTTTGTTTTGTTTTCATGAACAGCTTTGTAGTTTGCAGTATTACGTTGTTTGTATAGTCTGTATTTTATTGTTGTGTAGTTCATTGTTTTATTTATTTAAAAAAAATAAAGTGAAACTAGAATTGTAATACTTGTTTAGAACAAGTATAGGTGGGCTGGTCGAACTAAAATTAAAGACATAATCAAGGGCTCATTTGAGATAGCTTATTGTCTCAGCTACAACATACTCGAAGTTCAGCGTAAACGAAGCTAAAACGAAGAAGATATTGGTCGCGAAAGACGGGAATGTAGAATCCAGTTTTGAAAAAAAGTCATGTCCCATAGAGAATACACGCAAAATGTGAAAAAATGACATACCTCCTTAAATCGCAAAAATACGCCATGATGCCTTTGTCAAAATGAAAAATCGTGATCATCACATTTGTAGAGAATTGTCTCAGATAGAACATATCAAAATTTGGAAGAAAATCGATCAATATTTACAGAGATACAATAAATTTTCCAAAAATATGCTGACGTCATAATATGCAAATTGAAATTTTGAGTTCGGAGGCCATTATGATGACGCCATGAGTTAATTGAGGGTCAAATGAGACATGAAATCATATCTCCGACTCATAATCTATCCAAATATGAAAAAAAAATTGGGAGTTCCCATCCATTCTGAAGAGTTACAATGAATTTTGTATAGGCATGTTTTTGCCCATATATGCTATGTATTACAAGAGCTCGCGCGCACGGACATGTTTCTTGAACGGAAGCTCATTGCGTTTTTACTAGTCAGAAAAAGGTGAACAAGGTATCAAAATGCTTGGAAAGATGGGCTAAATATGATAACAGAGAAAATTCGGCGATTCTATGTTGCAAAATGCCAGTACGCGCGAAAACGCGCGCGCATGCGCGTGTGCGCGTTTTTTTCGTAAAATGCTTAAAATGGCCTAAAACGTATCCAAAATGAATTTGCGACGATTTTGAACATTTTAAAATTTTGCGCGCGCGCTGACGCGCGCACGTACGCATGCGCGCGCGTTTTTTGACCTGAAATTGACCGGACGGATATTGACCTTGATCATGATAAATATGAATGAGAAACAACTTTTCGTTATGAAGATATGATCATGAGAAGATATTCAGAAAATTTTACAAAATGGCGCCTAGATGACGTCATCAGTCAAGGTCAGGGTTCAAAACCTTATTTTGCTTTGTCCATATGCCTATATATATGTGTGCCAAATTTCAAGGCACTTGATTGAGCCATTTTCAAGTTATCTTGGTAACAAAAAAGTGATTGGAAATAAGAAAAATAAAGAAGAATAATAACTAGAATTGTAATACTTGTTTAGAACAAGTATAGGTGGGCTGGTCGAACTAAAATTAAAGACATAATCAAGGGCTCATTTGAGATAGCTTATTGTCTCAGCTACAACATACTCGAAGTTCAGCGTAAACGAAGCTAAAACGAAGAAGATATTGGTCGCGAAAGACGGGAATGTAGAATCCAGTTTTGAAAAAAAGTCATGTCCCATAGAGAATACACGCAAAATGTGAAAAAATGACATACCTCCTTAAATCGCAAAAATACGCCATGATGCCTTTGTCAAAATAAAAAATCGTGATCATCACATTTGTAGAGAATTGTCTCAGATAGAACATATCAAAATTTGGAAGAAAATCGATCAATATTTACAGAGATACAATAAATTTTCCAAAAATATGCTGACGTCATAATATGCAAATTGAAATTTTGAGTTCGGAGGCCATTATGATGACGCCATGAGTTAATTGAGGGTCAAATGAGACATGAAATCATATCTCCGACTCATAATCTATCCAAATATGAAAAAAAACTTGGGAGTTCCCATCCATTCTGAAGAGTTACAATGAATTTTGTATAGGCATGTTTTTGCCCATATATGCTATGTATTACAAGAGCTCGCGCGCACGGACATGTTTCTTGAACGGAAGCTCATTGCGTTTTTACTAGTCAGAAAAAGGTGAACAAGGTATCAAAATGCTTGGAAAGATGGGCTAAATATGATAACAGAGAAAATTCGGCGATTCTATGTTGCAAAATGCCAGTACGCGCGAAAACGCGCGCGCATGCGCGTGTGCGCGTTTTTTCGTAAAATGCTTAAAATGGCCTAAAACGTATCCAAAATGAATTTGCGACGATTTTGAACATTTTAAAATTTTGCGCGCGCGCTGACGCGCGCACGTACGCATGCGCGCGCGTTTTTTGACCTGAAATTGACCGGACGGATATTGACCTTGATCATGATAAATATGAATGAGAAACAACTTTTCGTTATGAAGATATGATCATGAGAAGATATTCAGAAAATTTTACAAAATGGCGCCTAGATGACGTCATCAGTCAAGGTCAGGGTTCAAAACGTTATTTTGCTTTGTCCATATGCCTATATATATGTGTGCCAAATTTCAAGGCACTTGATTGAGCCATTTTCAAGTTATCTTGCACACAAAAAAGTGATTGGAAATAAGAAAAATAAAGAATAATAATAATAATAATAATAATAAATAAATAAAGGCAATTCTAACGAAATTATGAGGTGGTCTGTATGATGTACAGCCCACCTAATAATAAATAAATAAAGGCAATTCTAACGAAATTATGAGGTGGTCTGTATGATGTACAGCCCACCTAATAAAGTGAAATAAACTGAAAATGAAACCTTCTCGAAAAGCTTTATCTCAGACTGGTACCTCCCATAATGAAAATCATTTGCCTCAGAACAATTTGGCAGACCAATCAAATCACGAAAAATACCCCAAGGAAAATGTATGTTTTTACCAAAGAAAATTAGACCAACCACATTTTTAATGTCAAATCACCAGTTATCTTCTTCTGACCTCTTACTATGTCGATTTGTCTACATGTCTAACGAGTAGTTTTTGTTCTTTTTTTATTATTATTTTTTTTTTAAATTATTATTGTGTGTGTTATTTTTTTTCTATTACAAACATGGGGACACTTACCAGAAATATAATAAATGAGCAAAGAAAATAGGCCTTTTCCCAGATTTAAACCCAAGACCCCCGGACTGCTGGACCGGTGCTCTGCTAGCTGAGATATAGAAGCCCATGCGCTGGTGTTTTCCCCTCTTTTTAATACTGATGTTTTCATTTCTACTTTCAATTGACAGCAGCAAAGTACGATTCGCTTGCTCAACTTGATAATGTTTTTGCACATGACAACAATTTTAAAGGTGCACCTGTAAAGTGTCAGATATATTTCCCAAAATGACATTTGAGACTTCAATCCTGTACCAAAACCATATATGTCCGAATGATGTGTGAAAGTTTCATTGAAAAGGAACACTGCTTTCCTGGTTAAAAAAGCGAAAATATGCGTCTGCTTTTACAACGAATTACTGTATGACCGTTCATTAACGCTCTTGAGCTGAATGATAGATATCGTCATACTAAAGGGCTAAACAACACGGTAGAAGAGAAACTAGGAAGCTCCAAGTAATTTCCGTGGAGTTAGACACTTAACAGGCATCCCTTTAAACATTAAAGGGATCTAGTAACTTTGTTGACATGTGCAAGAAGCGATTAGTGGTTGATACAATGAATATTGTTGTTATCTGATATGTCCACTGGGTGTTGTGTGAAAATTTCAAGTTAAATGGACTTTATATGGCCAAGTAATGAGCAAAAATGCAAAGTGACATTCACAAATTCATTGCACTCACTTTGTACACGGTTCTGACGATCCGTTGGATAATTTGACATCTGAACACTTCAATCGTAAATATCTTTTTAACGAAAGAGAAATTTGAAAAAGCGAAACCTGTCCCATGCTTTTGTTTGTTAATAAGAATACAACAAGATTGAAGAGCTTTCTTCCAAAAGGCGCTAAATCCACTTTTTCAACTTCCGAGGAAAACAGGTTTCTTTGTCCCACTTTGTACACGTGCCTATGGGAATATGAAAATTGAACTTTCTATATGTTGATTTTGAGTGAGTTATTTGTCGTAAAATGTGGATTCCTAGATAGCTACGTAGATTATACATGTAGATATATCGTTAACTCAATGTTTATGCAAAGTGGATTTAGCGACTTTTGGAAGCGAGCTCTAGGGAACCACTAGAATTTCAATTGGATTTTGAGGATTTGGACAATGTTACTAAGTCCCTTTAACTGGTTTAAAATGATCAAACATCCCCAAATGGTTTTCTGATCTATGATAGAGAATAGTTTTGTTAGCCCATTCCACTGAATTATATACAGCAGAAATAGGTTTCCTTAAAATTTTACTATTTGCTGGCAGTAAATAAAATTATACATTTATAATGATACTAAAAACATTCCTGAGACACGTACATTATATTGTTGTGGTTGCTGGTGGAATAGATCACTAGAAGTAATAATTTGATCATTGCAAAAGTAAGATCAAACTACAACGATTAACAAAATATTGTAAAACTTAGTCCACGATTAATCAAACATTAGCTATATTCTACTCTTCTCTTCATGCAGGAAATGCAGATTCCCTCTCGATCAGCACGGACAACACAGTCAAGCCATATATCGGTGGATTGATTGCTATGGGAGTTATTCTGGTCATAATATTAATTATTGGCCTCTGTTTTATCTTCCGGAAGAAACGTGAGTTATATAATCCAAGAGGCCAGGCCCGTATCGAGGGGGCGCGTTGGGTGTTTCGGGTTATCGTTCTCGGACTAGTGGTTTGGGGCAAAGGTTGGTCTGGTTAACGACAACTCCCGCGCTTATTCGACTCAGCCAGTGGCCACGACCGGTCTTGGTCTCGTTTTTATCAATTATGCAACCCCCCCCCCCCCCCCTACCTAAACGATTCAGAAATTGATTTGAATATTTGTAATACATACATTATTATAGATAAATGAAATGGACGTAGATATATATACACGCGTATTATTATTTGTAATTATCATGATAATAATAATACAAGTTCCTCTATTTATAAGATACACGAACATCATTTATTCGACTGTTTTCGTTTAATAGGTGGCATCTTTCAAAAAGAAGTGAACCCATTAAATAGGCACAATAATAATAGTACTATGTAACTTTCATATTATATTGTATAGAAAATGTTATCCGTGACTACGGCTCCGGCTTTACGAGTTACAGTCATGCATCCATAAACTCTGTACGGTAAACGTAAAAGACATTAATGATCAGTCGAGTAAACGATAAAATATAAGTAAATATAATCAGCTCGGCTCTGCATTAATGTATTAAACAATCATTCTCTCTGCAGTCCGGACCCTCCTGCGTGTCATTATTGGGAAATGTAGTAGAAGATCACGGCATGTAAGTATGTTGTTCTGAAATGTACACGGTTCCCTGCTTCTGTTAAAAACAAAGGCGTACAAGGTGGACAGTTCAGATGGGGTCTTGTTACTGCAGAAATAATTGTCGGCGCTGCGCAAATAGTCCATTTGTGCAGTAACGTGACTAGGGGCTTTATCTCATTCAATTGGGCAGTAATCATTTCATATTTTATTTACCAGCAGGGAAAGGGTTGTGAATACTGGTTATGAGGGAAAAAATAATAATGACATACGGGCGAAGGGATCGTCAATTGTTGTTGGTTGCGAGGTCGCAACAAATCGATTTACCAAAAAAATATCCCATGGATGCAGTGTACAAAGATTTATCTTGGTGCAATATGAATTAATTATGAAATGATTTGAAAGTTGGCAATGAATCTTGATGCGTGGTATTAACTGCATGCTGTTCCTTTATCAAAACCTTCGTATTGCGTTGTTTTTATGAACATTATTAATTGTTTTAATTTCGATATGCAATCTCTTTTCGTTCCAAACACAGGCCCGGGAAGGTGCTTCGAAAGATGGTGAAGAAAAAGAGAGACATCCCATGTTGGATATGAAGCCAGCTCCCCCAAAAGACCGTCCTAGTACTTCCAAGGCGGCTGGATCTAATCCTGAGACAAGCCCCGATGGTCACGGGGTGCGAATTTTTTTTCCCCCAAACAGGTTTACTATGGCACTAACGCATAAGATATGCTCGTTTAATTGGAATCGGGCGTCTTGAATGGAGACTAAAGCGCGCGCGAGTTATAAATAGACGCAAATGTATCAAAATTGTGTTGTATCATAATGGCACTCTATAAGAAATAGTTAAAGTCTGCAGCCACAACGCTGATTTGTAGAATGTATGATTATCCTTCAAATTGACGAATAGTGGTAACTTGGAAAGTATAGTCATTTATAATATGTTGATGCACACGTTTACTGCATGATCTGAACAAGTACCTTTGTTGTATGTAAATAGTTTTTGCTCTTGTTTTTTTTTTTTTCTCTACTGCATTGATATTTCAATATCTGTTGTGCATTCTCTTGATAGTAACATTTCCTTGGTCAATTCATAGCTTGCGATTGACCTTGTTTTCTTTCTTTTACTTCTTTATTATTATTATAAATATTGCGATTGCGTTTTATTGTTTGTCTTTGTTTGCTAAATATCGTCTTCACACCATATTATAATGATTATTTAGCCCCGATAATTATGAAAGTTAAGTATATTACTATATTGATTCTGGAATAGTTCATTTTTACAAACTTACTTTAGATTATTATTAATAGTTTCCTGCTAACTTGTCAGTATCACTGTTCATTTATTTGGTCATCATTGCATAGCGGTTTCACTCTTAATGTAATATCACCTTTTAGTAAAGGTATAGGGAAATTTGAAAAGACCGAGTTTATCATCTCAATGTTCTTCACATTTTCGAAAGTTTATATTTTTGATCGATTTTAAATTTGCAATTAACTTATTTCCTGTTTGTTTAATGTTACATGTTAGTTTTTTATATTGTTTAACAATTTTGTGATATATGTTTTGAATATGTGTATGTATATGTGTATATATTTGTTATATTGTGCTAAATGTGATTTTCTTCAATACCCTACGACAGGGTGACATGAGAAATAAAACATTGAACATTGAACACTAAATCTGACCTATAGCCACTAAATCTGACCTATATCCACTAAATCTGACATATAGCCACTAATCTGACATATAGCCACCAAATTAGGGTTAGGGTTAGGGTTTAGGTTAGGGTTATATCCCCCGAAACTAAGACCAAACACCTTATGTCCCACCGCAAATCAACCGAGTCAATGTGGCGCAATCAGTAGCGTGCTATAGTCTGATAATCTAAAGGCGCTGGGTTCGAAACCTGGCTTTGCCGCTTCTTTTGCGTAAACTCGTACTCAATGTTCGATATTATACAAATCGGAAATTTCGGGTATGCGTGGTCTCTGACCAAGTCGCTAATTCACAAGGAATTTGTAAACCTGTTTGGGAAAACAAATTTCGCTCCCGGGGTACTCTATAAAGAACTTCTTTAACTTATACAATATTACGTTTTTCTGGTGTGAAGAGATAAACGTTTATGACACTCAATTATTTTGTAGGATGGTATTTTGGGGTCTGATCTTTATCAGTGGCGTATAACTACAGGGGGTGTCGGGTGCCCTAACAATTTGACAAAACAAGATAAAATAGAAGGAATAAATTATAAAATATAGAAAAATCAAGAAATATATAGTGTGCCACCCACCCAATAATCAGCGTGGCCTTACTATTCAGTCCGACCACGCTACGCCAAAGTTGTTTATCTATACCCTAACTTAGCAATGTATACAAACAAGATAATGTTTACCTGTCAGTCATTATAGTCGTTCAGAATTATACAAAATAACTTATCCTTTATAACAAATTTAAAATAACCAACCTCTATGTAAAGTCCTTAAAGGGGACCACCAGGCAAAGGACAACACATTATTATATGTTTTGGTACCGTTTTGTGATATCAAATAGATACCCAACATTTTGCAAAGGGTTGTGTAATTCATAAACAAAGCAATTAATTTCCACCACTTACGGAACCACTGATATTTCCTGGTTCCATACGGGCCAAGCATTTGCGAGTGCGCCAATGCTTTCACGCGTACGTCAATATATTCCCGGATGATTCATTCGCTCTGCACAGTGCGCTCTGGCTCTGCACGCATATAGTCTACGCAATTCAGACCGCATGAACGCATGGTTGAGAATGGTGATGCGTTTTCCAATTATATATTTTTTTCTGAAAACATATTTTTGTGAACTTGTTGAAGGAATGGAATACTAAAGATGGTACCTTTCTATAATAAGAATATTATTTTTGGGTGGTGGTACCCTTTAAAATGCAAAGGATGCTGTATAATTGTATCATGAAAGATAAGACATAACATTTGTAAAGCTCCTTATACAAATGTTTCTAAGCGCTGGGAAGAAAGTGAGATATGAATTATTCCTAATCCTGCTTCACCGGTACTACAAGCGATCCCGATTTTTGCGGGAGTGTGCTCAGACTGATTGTTGTAAAAATTAAAGAATAAATAAAGTAAACAATTTAGTGACGATTTTGTCTAAATCAACTCATCGTGATAATAACGTTAATACATTTTTGATGGTTTAAAGGAAACAAATGTATGTACCTGACAATGATTTCTTGATTGCAGTCGAAAAGTTTAGTAACGGTTAGAGTAAAAACGATATGGTTTTTATCTGTATTGTATAATTTATAGAAAAAAGAGCCAAACAGGAGAAGCTGTACAAGACGGAGAGATACAACATGTGTTATCATTCAATGAATTATGAGATGTTTTGAAAGTTGCCCTTGCAAAGCGCACATTATCTCTAAAAATTATACTCCTGCATCGATATTATGTCAAAGTATGTTCACTTTTACTCTTGTTCCTTTGTTGAATTTACAATAAAGTGATATCAAATCAATCATATTCTTTTCAAATAGAGCGTAAGGTAAACGGTATACAATATTTGAAATACATATACTTTAACAGTCGGTATAAAATTTTATTATACTCAATATTTGTATTCATTTACTTTATATTTTATTGGACTGTATGTTATGATTTTTTTCTTCAAACTTCTTGTTTCCAACTTTATTCATTTTAAACTTATACAGGACGAACATCGTGAACCCCAAATCCTGATGGAGAATAACGACCCCGCCAAAGCAAACATCGATGCCCTTTCCATTAAGTCCTGCGAAGCGAGATTTAGCACAGTAAGTTTGTTATATGTATGTTGCCGATGTGAATACAGCATAGTATTACCTCTACGGTTTAGGTTGTTACGGGTCTATTTATCTTTGTCACGTGCATCAGTTAATAACATCACAAACAACTATTGTAAACATGAACCATACATAATATGCATGTATTTTATATTTGTCATATCATCATATTCTGTTTGACATGATTTTATTCCATTAATTAAACCATACTCAATCGACATCAGCCTTAAAAAGGGGGTTCAGGGATAAAAGCTCGTTCCCCTCCCAGACTCATTTTCGAGCCAAAATTAATTAGCAAATGTTATCATTACAGGCAATTGAATGTACAAGGGTTCACAAGTATATTCAATTTTAGACCATTTACCTCGATGGGACGTTTATCAGTCTGATAATCATGCTACGCATCTTTCATTTATGCATTCCTCTTCAAATATTATTTTTTATTTTCTTTTATCTGCAGCCGAACGCCAGGAGTACTCCACACAGCCGTAAAGAATTATCGCCCCACCAGTCCAAAGAAAAGATCAACATTAAGCTGGTATTTCATATAAAAATACATAATATTCTTTGCTGATTCAATTGTTGGAAATATGGACATGCAGTATAAATCGAACATTCATGCAAAATGTAAAATTTCGAGGGGGCGCGTTTTAAATATGTTTTAAATGTACGTTTACGAATAAATTAAATCATGTATCAGCAAATGTCTATATTTTCTCAATTTTGAATGTTATCGTCTTTAGACATTTCAGTAATGATACAATATGAAAGGAAACGGTGAACAATTCCTATGTGTCATGGACATCAACAGGCAAATAATGTGCTTCCCCCACCCCCCCCCCCCCACATTTGAAAGTAGGGGATTGTCCCCCCCCCCCCCTCCCCACACACACACATTATGTATGTTTGATTCCATAGCTTGCACTACATATTTAGTAACATGTATATCTCGGATATAGCCCAATTCAAGGCGCCACAATGAAAGGGCTCCCTACAGTAGGAGAGCGATAAACCCGCCCCACTCGGTCCCTCCACTCCCTCGCAATGTCCCCCTACTTTTGAGAAGCTGTTGACGCCCCTGTAAATGTAGAGTGTCCCATGAAAATCGAAACCGGATTTCATGGCATACATTTTCTGTTATAATGAATACTTCCTTTGGTGAGATGTACATGAATGAAAAGTTTTGTTTCTCTTCTTTCATTTGATGTACAACTTATACATTATATGGCACATTATTCACGTATGACTAAATTAAAACAATATAAATTGATGTTACCAAAATCTATTTGCACGCAGAAAGTGCAAGTTTGGGTGAGTTTTTAGGGTAAAAAACGTTTTTTTTTTTTTAAGGGCAAATACTGCATACAAATTCATATTTGTATCTTTTATTTGACACCTCATGCACAGAAAATAAACTATGAATGCCAGAGAACAAGTACAATGAAAACACGCCTGATTTGCCCAAATGAGTAGATAGTTGAGTAGGAAGTCGCTCAGCTTTCCTGACTTAGTAGCTGACAATGGATTTGATGCATGACTGAACTTACACAAACATGGGGATCAGGGAAAACCTGGGAAACATGCTAGGTCAGAAAAGTTACTAATTTGGGCTGAAATCAAGCATGTTTTCATTGTACTTGTTCTCTGGCATAAATCATTTATCTTTTAATCATGAGGTGTTATATAAAAGATAAAAATATAAATTTTTATGCAGTGTTGGTCCGTTTTCAAAATAAGTAAGTTTACTACCCTAAAAAGTCATCCAAACCTGCAATTTCTGCGTGCAAATGGAATTTTGGTAACACCAATTTCCATTGTTCTAATCTAGTCATGCATGCATCATGTGCCATTAGTTGTACATCAAATGAAAGAAGAGAAATTATTCATGATGACAGAAAAGTTATGCCATGAGATCTGGTTTGTTTTATCTGGGACACTCTGTTTACCGCACATTTATGACAAGGAATGTAAAGAAAGGAATATACATAAAGCGCATTATACTTTTCTTCCTGTTTACGTCAAACAGGATTTACTGGAGTGGAACGATTTGCAGATGACAATTTCATCACTAAGCAATACTAGCAACGTAGTCGAGAATGAGGATGTTAACGAGGTAACGATTGTTATTCTGTTTTGACGGTTATTTCACTGAGACTATACGTCTGGCCAGACCAATAAGTGTCAACATGATAAATAATAATGAAATTGATAGATAAATTGAATGGAGATTATAAATATATCAATGTATTAAAATAGAACATTCTGAAATTATTGAGATTATATATATGTTGATACTTCCTTACGAAAATCACTGTGATTCCCGTGCACAATGTGCACGTATCATGCTTAAATAGCACAGTCGTATGTGAAACTTCATTATGGATAAATACAAATTGAGAACAAATGCAAAAATTATATAAAAAAGGAATATTTATATACCAAACCAATTTGAAGGCTAAATTACGAAATCGGGTGCCTATAAAAACGAATTTGAATGTTGATTGAGGTACTAAATTCTTGCTCTTTATTACCTGCGCAAAATTGAATGACCATTGTGCAGTGTTAACTTGAACGATCAAAAAGCTTATCTGAATAAACAGGAGTTCAAAATCATATGCCTATTAACAAATTTGAATGCTCTTAAAATGAAAATGTATATAGCGAACAGCACGTGAAGAAAATCGCTCTAATTTGAATGATCGAATCGTCAGTTTGGCTGCTGTGTTGACGAATTCGACCGGGAAAATATGTTGTTTCGTTTTTGTTTGTGTGGATATAATTTTGTGTATGTGCGTAAAGTGTGTCCAGATTGCAGTAGTTATTGATTCAAAACAAATCACAATTTTATTTTTTTTCTAATTAACAATTAACAGTTGAATAACGATGCATCTACGCTGGACAACACATTCAAAATTGACAAGGGACCTGGAAGCCCGGGGAAAATCGATGAACCGGTAATGTTTCAATATTTTCTGCCACCTGTTAAGGGAGAAGAGATTTATTCTGCTTAGGCGTTCTTTCGACTGCCATTGTAAAGTGGAATGCTCTAGAACGCCCCAATCAATACTGAACAAAAGACCATTGTGCTAAGGTTTCTGGGGGGGGGGGGGGGGGGGGGGCTTGCCAGCTACAGTGTAACAGTTAGCTTTTAATCCCCCCGTTTTTTTGCAGCTCTGCATACAATAGAGAGTCTTTCTCTACTTCTGGAAAAAGACTCTAAAAAACGGGCCCTTTGTTCAAATTGAATAAAGGGTACAGAACCAGTTCTAGACCCTTGAAGAATAAATCCCTTTTCCCTATAAATAAACAATGATGAATAAATGCAAATTTTGTGAGCTTTTCAGTGCGTCGTTCATCGAACAAAATCTAAACAAGTTCAGTTCAAATCTAAACAGGAAATTGATGAATCCATGTGGTTTCGTAGAGCGAAAATGTTGACGAATAAATGAAATAATTTTGTGTTTCTTCTATTTTCAATACCATATGGAATTCAAGCACCCGATGTTGTAGGAACTATTATCCAATGGCGAACTTGCTGTATTCGTCGCTACGAAATGTTAACTTATTATATGTTTGTAATTATTGTACTCTCTTCTTAACTTTCCGCTAATTATTGCCTTTTTATATATAAGTGGGCATTTGTTTGCAAAGTTTATACATGCATAATTCGTGGAAAACAGTAATTTATTTATGCAAAATTATTACGGTATATCCTACTGTCCAAATATCCGAAATGTTGAGTTTGGGGCAAAAAAAGTATGATGACTTCACCGGCCTTAAGTTGAAACCCATGATATGCCCTTTTTTGTGTATATCCTACTGTCTAAAATCCGAAATGTTGAGTTTGGGACACAAAGTCTTACGACTTCCTCGGCCTTGAAACTCATCATTATATTTGTTTTTCTAAATCTCCATTGCACTATAAATCATTATAAATTGCAAACAGTCGGACAATTGAACCTGAATTTTGTATCTTTTTAAAAACAAATCATATCATTCTAAATGTAAACCATCTAAATAACAATAGTGATGCTAAATATATTAGTGATTATACAATAGTGATTATAAGCCTTTATTTTCCCATATTTTTGTCTCCACTGCACAGACTGTTAAGACATTAGCGTGGTTAGTAATGCTTGATGATCTTAATCATTCTGCCGACATACTCAAGCTCGTAAAAAGGACGATTGAAATAATTAAAAAATACTTGGCTCGCAAAATGGTAAGAAATGTAGTTCTAGGTCTTCGTGATTCAGAGATGAGAATATAAATAGTGTATGTAAAGATAAATTACCTTGATTACGGTAATTAGTCAGTGAACTAAAGTTCAGCTGATTTTAGTTATACAAAATATAAGAACACATTACAAATAAACATTGTGTTTGTTTCTGTGTATACATGGTGACCGTTAATTTACTTTGTTTCATAAGACTGAATAATTATTGTATGGCATTTGCAAGCACATTTGGATTTAAGAAAGGTAACCCTAACACTCAAATCCATTCCCTTTACAAGATTTTTCCAAATGGAATATTTTAGACCTCAATCATAACCCAATATCATAATAAGATTCTTCGGAATGACATGAAGTGTGTACCTAAAATGACAAAGATATGTTATGTTATATTTTATACTAGATCATTCGTGCGAAGCATACGAATCCGTATACTATAAATGATCGGAGTATCCGAATTTGGTTACTCTTTGTATACTGCACTAGAAAATCTTTTCAGAACGCCAATCTTAAAGGGATAGTACAATTTTGGTTTAGAGGGCACTTTAAGAAATAATTAATTTGTGGGGTAATTGAATACTAAGTGCAATATTTGGAATAGCACGTGATTTTAAAGATAAAACAAACTTTGTTTGATCAACATCGGTTCAGAAAGAGCTGATATATCAATACATATATTCGTTAGGAATAGATGTTAGTCCCACAAATCTTATAAAAAATTTATTTAACAATTTAAGAAAGAATCTATATAATGTAGATACTTTTTCAAATATACCATAGATCTTTTAAAATAGTTTGATTGATCTCTCTATTGAACCATTATTTAAACTTAGCCGTTTGTAAGTTTGTCTACCTTTCGAGCATGATGGAATTTCAACTAATAGTTTTTAATTATATGGTGCAAGTTTGACAAAAACTGTACTATCCCTTTAGATATTACCATAACTATAGGGTTACATTTGACACATCAGAACCTATTTTATTCTTCTGTTCACTTTACATTTGACTGTTAAATGATCCATTAAATTTGCGTATAACAGAAGAATAAAGTTGGTTTATATCTTGCAAATGTCTCCCTGGATATATTTAATATAAACCCCTCAAAAAAAGTTCGGAAACTCAACTTTGATCGATTGTATCACTTTTATTGTCAAATTGTATTTTTTCCTTTTAGTGTCATTGCAATACATGATGATTTCCCTTTGAAATGGTACATTATTTGTCATTCATTTCAAATCGGAGAATACGCAGTGCGTTTCGGAATGGAGGACGGTCAGAAGTCAAATGTCGCAAAACGGGCCGAAAGTATTCAGTTGGGAAATTTGACTCTTGTGCCGTATTTTTTAATGTTCAAGTTGTATCGAAGATTGTAGCGTGTTCAAATGATTTAAACTTATCAAATTTGGTCTCATTTTAAAGCCCACGTGTCTATCTTTTCAATACGGTTATGTCCGTAACAATTGTATTAACAGGTTAAGTATGGTACAGCTGAACATGGGGAGGGCCGAAAGGGAAATGTTGCAAAATGCATTTCTTTTTGTGAAATTGAAGGCGTTGCATCGAAAAATGACTATTGGAGGGATGTTTTAGGGTTTTAAATTGCATAATCATCAGTAAATTTAGTATCATGTGAAAGCGTGTTTATTTTTCTTTAAAATCATGTCTCACCTGTAATAATTATGCTATTGGGGTGTGTGCAGTAAAACCGGATATGGGGGTCTATAAATGCTATGGATTTAAGACCGTGGCTTCTTGTTTCAAGATTACGGTAAGATATTGTTGTATTAATCATAACTCTATCATCATTACGTGTTGCACTATCGGAAAGCTCGTTAATTTATCTTTAATATGATATCTCATTTGCAATGATTATGCTGAATGTGAGTGTGCAATACAGGAAACTCACAAAGTTGATGTATTGAAAATACTTCAAATTTCTCTAAACCTACGCAAACTGGCCAGAACTGGCATATTAGCGCCCTCTTTGACCGTGTAGGTATACCCTTATTACCACATATCAAACGGTAGAACGTCGACCTTGCAACGTGTCATTTTGAGACCCATACATTTAGAGGTACTACACACACCTGAATCACATAACCACTATGAATGGGGCATTATTTTATTGACAAATTAACACGCTTCAACATAATGTTGAATTTCATAATGATTATGTAAAGTAAAGTACTAAGATTTTCCCCACAAAAAGTCGTTTTTGGATGCAACGCCTTCAATTTCACACAATCAAATGCATTTTGCTTACATTTTGCTGTCGATCCTCCCCAATATTGACCTTAATTGTACCTACCCGGCTTTCATAATCTTTCCAAGTGAGGTGTCATTGGAAAGATAATTAAACAGGCTTTTGTCTGATACCATATTCAACAGTATCTCTTCATTGACAAGATGTTCATCGTCGAAAGAATTTGAACTTGAGAAAGACCGTGATATGGGTGTCAGACCTTCCAACTGAAGTTTGTTGGCGCATTTTGTGACATTTCACTTCTGACTTTTCCCCATTCTCAAATTTACTGCGCATACCTCGTGGTTATGATGCTTACGAATTTGGTATCATTTTAAAGAGGTATACACACTCTTTTAAGTGATACCAAATATAACCATTATGATTTCATAATAAAATAGATATAATCGATCAAACTTGAGTTTCCGAACTTTTTTTGAGGGGTTTAATTGAAAGCGCTTCAGAACGCCTTTCGATCGTAGTCAGTTATCTGAATATGGATATATTCAAGCGTCCTTAGTATCCGAATTCGGATACTTCAAGCCAATTCAGGAAAGCTGAGCGACTTCTTACTCAACTTTCACTCATTTGGGCAGAAATCAGTCATGTTTTCATTGTACTCGTTCTCTGGCATAAATCATTTATTGTTTTAGCATGAGGTGTCATGTAAAAGATAAAAATATGAACTTTCATGTGGTGTTTGTCCTTTTTAAAAATAAGTATGTTTTCTACCCTTAAAACTCACCCCAAAACCTCACCCAAACTTGCAATTTCTGCGTGCAAATAGAAGCTTGGTAACACCACTTTCCATCGTTCTAATTCAGTCATGCGTGAATTATGTGCCATAAGTTGTATATCAAATGAAAGAAGAGACACAGAGCTTTCATATATATATATCATCAAGGAAATTATTCATTATAACATAAAATTTCTGCCATGAAACCCGGTTTCGTTTTATCTGGGACAGTCTGTATAGTGCTACATTTGTATCCCTAAATGTTTTTTTTTTCTTAAAAAACTTAACGCGAAACGTACAGTTCAAAAGGTATCGCTTTAGTTAAGTTTACTTTATTCTTACTTTAGATAAACAACAAGTCGCAACAAGTGATACCCATGGCATACATGCAAAGCAGTGGTGCTTTTGGCGTGAATTCATTCCATTCATTTCAGCTAAATGGATCGCTTGGAAAGGGTGAAAAACCCAAATACAGGAATGAAGATGAAAATTTCAAGAGCAGTTTGGTAAGTGTACGTTGTGACAAACCCTTTTTATCCGTAGATGGATACAAAAAAAGAAGTCTCGATAATAATGGTATACGTGGAGTTCTTTGTAGGTAGGCCTATCAGATGGATCTAGTAAATTTGATGATATGTGAAAAAAAAAATGATGAATAGTTGATGATTTTGTTTTATCTTATAACGATTTCAATGATTGATGTTTGACAAATGTTACGGTTACATGACTGAACATTTATTCCTTTTGATATATTCATGGACATTTCAGCTGTGTCTGAATTGATCTTGATCAAACAAAGTTTATTCTGTCAGTAAAATTGTGCGCGTTTTCAAATTTTACGCTTAGTTTTGTATTATCTCACGATAAAAATATTTCTTACGTATTATTATTATGATTATCTATTTCACGTTTTCCAAATGTATAGGGCGCTGACATGTCACATCTGCAAGAAATTGGGTATTCCCCAGCGGCTTTGAAATACGTGGTGTATTTGGCTAATGACATTCTACGGAAATCTCAAGATAGGTATTTTCAACAGATATTCTGTGAAATACTCATAGCTACACCAGGGGATCCGGAATCTCTCTTCGATTCCAAGGAGTTAATGGTGAGTCCCTTAATAAAGCTCTACAGACGAGAAAACTACCTCAAAATTGTATTTTACTGTATCTAAGGTAGATTTTCATGAAGATTACTAATAAAAACATATTTTCCTCGTGGGAAAATCCGGTAAAATAAAAAAAATCAACTTGTAAATTCACTTTAGGAACCCCCGAGAGATATTATTTCGATTTTTTTTCAATATTTGCTTAAATTTATATCATGGAGGATCCACACTCAGATGTGTTGCTGCATCCTGCTACAATGCATTTCTTAGGCATTTTCAGTTAAGCCTCAATTTCCAAGCAAATACGAGTTTATTTTACTAGCAAGTCAAATGTTCTGCATGTAAACCATGCACGTGAACTTTTGACTCCGTGTTATGGTCATCATGCGATGTCATCATGATTCCGATGGGCACGTACACACACGCGCGCTCCGCTATAAATAACTTTTTTAGGAGTATATGGAATGCTGATGCGAAAAAAAGCCAAAAAAGTTGCATGAAATTTACCTTTTTTGCCCAACTTAAGGATTTCTTTGGAAAAAGAGTGTGGTATATCAATATAGGCACATATTACAAGCTATAAACCTGAATCAAAGCCGGGATTTCACTATACCTTTAAAGGGATAGTTGAGTTCTGGTAAAGAGATATTTTTTGTCAGACTGAATTTGAATAACCAAAACCTGCACCATTACATTAAAAACTGATAGTTATAACTGTACCATGCTCGAAAGGAATACAAAAATTGCAAATGACGAAGTAAAAAGCCTTTTTTTATTTTCAATAAATCTCTAAACCCTAATCAGTTTCAACCATTTAAAATAAAATATTGTGCATGTGATGTTTTGATAAGATAGAGGACAAATTAACAACGATTTAAAGACCTCATTTGTACATTTTTGAAAAGAGGAAACATTAAAACAATAATTCAACGGCTGGTTCAAAATTGTCGAATAATTGTGGGGCCCCACAATTATTACAAATTGTTATGTTTATGGATATTTCAGCCATTTCTGAACCGTTTTTGATCAAATTAAGTTTGTTCTGTCATTAGAATTGTATGCTCTTTCGAATTTGACACTCAGTTACATTATCTAAAGGAGTGGTCACATTGGACACGACTCCCCACGACTAGACCCACGAATGCAGTACGCATTGGTACAAATCAATAGCAAGCCGTTTTTAACATTTATTCCTATTTCTTGATATCAAGAATTAAATTCTTGATATCACGAAATCGAATTCTTGATATCAAGAAATGCATTCTTGATATCAAGAAATGCATTCTTGATATCAAGAAATACTTTTCTGTATTGGTAATACTTGATATCAAGAAATAGGAATAAATGTTAAAACGGCTTGCCATAGATTTGTACCAATGCGTACTGCATTCGTGGGTCTAGTCGTGGGGAGTCGTGTCCAATGTGAATACTCCTTTACGAAAAAATTATTTTGTGTAGCTCCCTCTACACTACTCACAACAAGTTTGTACCCCCCTAGCATTTTGTTCATAATTATATCTAAAAAAGTATTTCACCGATTTTGATCATTCAAACGGTAATGGATGCGCAATGTTCTTACGCACAATGTGAGTGGTAAATGGTTGCCATAGCGTTACGTTTTCATCATCAACAAATGATTTTTCTAAAACAAAGTGCCAAAAAAAAGTTGCACTTCAGTTTTATTTGGCATAGTGGGTACATTTTGTATACGAGTAAACATCTTTATTGAAGATTATCGACAAACAAATCTATTATGTACTCCACTACTACTGCTGCATTGTTCTTAGTGACACCATTTTTCAAAAGCATGCATTTTTCTAAAACAATAGGCCTTTTAATATGAAATTGTTGGGGATTAGAATGGCCGAAGTCATGTCCTGTTTTCATCTTTATTGGAGTTGGCCTAATTCACTAATCTGTTATGTAATTCAGTACTACTGCTGCATTGTTCACAGTGGAACCAGTTTTCAAAAGCTTACTCGTGTACAAAATGTACCCACTATGCCACATAAAACTGAAAGTGCAACTTTTTTGTTTGCACTTTGTTTTAGAAAATTCATTTTTTTTATGGTGAAAACGTAATGCTATGGCAACCATTTACCATTCACACTGTGCGTAAGAAAATTGCACATCCATTATCGTTTGAATGATCAAAATCGGTGAAATACTTTTTGAGATATATGAAACAATGTTAGGGGGTACTTACTTTTTGTGAGTAGTGTATACCAAAACTCAACTATCCCTTAATAATAATAAAAAACATGTAAATCCCCTTATAATAGCAAACTTGCATTATTCGATATCCATATCGAAAGAAATATCTTATATGAAAATATCTTGCTTTCTTTCACAAACCTTGTCACGTACGCACCGAATGTCTTTAAATGGGAGTATTTTGAACAGTCCCCTCCCCCTCCACAATTATTTGATTAAAAACAATACAAGCTAGGGTAAAATTGTTCATGAAATAAAAAAAAATACAGAAAGTGTGCCCTTGATAATGTATTTATCCCCACCCCCTCCGACCGCGCTATACGCCACTAATTCAGTAAAATTCAGCATGCCAACGATGGTTACTCGGCGTATATATACCTCGTCTACTATTTATATCCCCCTGAGTTGGTTCCCACCTTTTATACAATGTTAAATTGGATCATTTTAACATTGCCGACACCATCTCACTGTAAACACAGGGTTATATAGTGTGAACATGCTATATTATACACAGTGAACAGTTATATCATAGTGTGCTTCACAGTGCGTCACATTGTGACCACATTGTGTGTACAGTTTGATGAATATTCACAAGCTATAACTAAAACGTTATTAGTATAACCATTTACAATTGTATTTCAGCGGCTGCTTCTTTCACAGTCACATGAAAAGGAATTTTCAGATGGAGAAGTTGTATCTCCCCGGCAGGTGGACCGATCATACGTGGACCAATTAGCAGAAACAATGAGAGGGATGGATGCAGAAAAGCTCGAGTCATTCCGTCGTAAGGCGGCGGAAAGCATCTTGAAAAAAATGCTACATGAATCCGAAATGCAGTCAATCAACCATAATCCATGTGTCAAAGAAGTGAGTGGACCCCCCCCCCCCCCCCCCCCCACACACACACACTCTCGTGAAGTCCTGTGAACGTATTTGGAAACTAATAAATCTACACTTGTGAACAAATGTCTAAATCATGAAATTTTACCATAATTATTCAAAGGCCCTCCTATATACACGTGCTGGAAAAACAGCGTTGACGTATCACCTGCTGATTTATTGATGAAAGTAGTGCTTGACCCTATTTAAAGGGATAGTTGAGTTCTGGTAAAGAGAGTAAAGTTTTGGTCAAACTGAATTTTAGTAACCAAAACCTTTCTTTGCTCACTTTTAATCACAATATATTCTTGGTCAGTTTCTCTATATGTTTGAATCAAAACCTGCACCATTACATTACAAACTAATAGTTATAACTCTACCATGCTCGAAAGGAATAACAAATTACAAATGACTGTTAAAGTAAAAAGCCTGTTATCATTCAAACTCAAGAGGGCGCTCTCTAAACACTCATCGGTTTCAACCATCTTAAATGAAATATTGTGCATGTGATGCTTTGTTGAAATAGCCATTAGATAGAGAGATAATCAAGAACTATTAAAAAACCTCTTTTGTAAGTTTTGGAAAAAAGGAAGTATTTTTAAGATTTTTTGAATGGCTGGTTAAAAATTATCGAATAATTGTGGGGCCATACATTTATTCCAAATTGTAATGTTTTTGGATATTTCAGCCATTTCTGAACCGATTTGTATAAAATAAAGTTTATTCTGTCATTAAAATTGTATGCTCTTTCGAATTTGACACTCAGTTTTTCATTATCTCACAAAAAAATTATTTTGTGTAGCTTCCCCTATACCAAAACTCAACTATCCATTTAATGTTCCTTTGTTATAATTTAAAATATAGGTTTTCCCATCCATTTTTAAAACAATCGTCATTCAATTTAATTAATCATTAACTTCAATTTCGTCCGAAAAGTCTTTCGTCATTGCGCACACAATTTCGTTCTTTCGCAACCAACTTCGTCAATTATACCGATCATTTTAGTCAAAGCTCATTCAATCTCGTCCGATTACTCCTGCCGGTGTACACTGTGATGATCAATTTCGCCATTGGGCATTTAATTTCGTTATTTCCCGTTCAAATTCGTCTAACAATATCGAAATCTGTATTTGATACTTTGTTTCATTATCCTTTCATTATTATCCTTTGTATATTTGAACCCAGTGTCAACGTTTGTCTTGTGTCCCGGAAATTCATACAATTTTAGCCTATCGTCTATTGAACAGTTTTTTGTATTTTGTATAGCATTAATTTGATACGATAATGTGTCTCCCAACACAAATTTATTGCATGGATCAATCAATTAATTGTTTTGTGAATTGCAATATCAAAATGAATTGTTTTGTGATCAGTGTATCGTTTTAGAAACAATTATTATTGAAGTCATTGATTTTGTAATGAATTGTATGAGCTACACTAGGTAAATACATATGAACCAGAGCAACCAGACTATACATGACGAATTTGAAAGACTTTAAATCGAATGACGAATTCGAACTTCACATTGTGCGTTTTATAACCAGGTGGGACGAATTCCATTGCAAATTGACGAATTCGAATAAGCCAGTTTTGAATTTGAATGACCATTGATCAATTAGAATGGTAAATGAATAAATCGAATAGCAATTACAGTTTCCTTACTTCTCGGGTCGAAATTGAAGTTAGCAATGTTTGAATTTGATAGTGCGAAAATGGATGGGAAAACCTATAAAATATGCATCATCATATTCAAAGGGATTTATTAACGTTATTGACTAAAAATCGAAAAAAACAAGCCTAATAATTTCTTTATTTCTGTGATCTGTTATGTCTACTAACTGATGTGTGAAAATTCTAAGGTAAATCAGTAAAAAGCAGATGACCGAGTAATGAGTGAAATGCAAAATGATATTTGCTAGCTAATTGCATTTACAATGTAGAAAGTTAAAAGTCTCGCAATTCGATTTTCGATGCAAAAATGTGATAATGATCTGCTGCATTATAAAGCTAAAATTAATGTGCTAAATAACTCGGGTTCTTTACTTGTTTTCTTCCAGATCGCCATCCCACGAGATATGGTTGTTCAAGGTGATAAATTCCTTCATCTTGCAGGTTTTCTTGATGAGAGAATATCGTTTCTAAGTGACGAACAGAATCGCGAAGACTTACGAGATGAACTTATGGAGCACTATGCTTAAAGTGATACCTGTAAAGTGTCAGATATTGCACAAAATGACATTTGAGACTTCAATTCTATATCAATATCATTGTAAAATACAATTAAAAGATTTGTGAAAGTTTGAAAGAAAACGAACACTGTTTACCTAGTGAAAAAAAAGAATATTGAGTTCATATTTTATCACCGAATACTGATGGTCTGCCATACATTTGTCACAGTAATAATCAGCCGTTTGAGATATTCGCACCCGTGTATGATTACGTTACAGACGTAGTACAGAATTCATGGAATTTGTGCTAGCTGGGTTCAAAGTTCAATCTCCGGAATGTTCCCACGCGTGCTGCAATGCGGACGCGTTTAGCTACAACAATTGTACTTTTTCAATTGCGTTGATTAACGCTTTTGGAATAATGATTTTCAATGATAATTATCTTCATACTAAAGGAACATTTGAAAAAATCAAACCCTATTTTATTCTTCTCTTACCATAAGCTAAACAACACGGTAGAAGAGAAACGAGGAAGCTCCAAGTAATTTTCGTGGATTTGGACACTTTACAGGTATGACTTTAATGGTATGACACCACGAAAACAAGTATAAATAAGTGATCGGACCAATAAACCCTAGGAGAGTGCCGGTGTTGATACGGTGCAAGTACGGTATTAATACGGACAAGTACGATGCATATACAGATAAGCAAGGAATGGGCCCGTAGCCAGGGGGGGGGGGGGGGGGGGTGCGTTGGCTGCGTACCCATCCCCCAACACTTGATCTGGTGGTCTGCGCGTATTAACGCAAGTTTGGCATACTCGGTTCCATGATGGAAGGTGATGATGCGGCATGCGTACAACATGACCAAACCATTTTATGCGACGTTTGGATATCTCTTCGCAGATGGTGTTTGAAATGTTCAGCCTCTGTCTTATCTCTTCGTTCTTTATCCCGTCCATTAGGTAGGCCCCAAGGAAGGTCCAGAGATACCTCATACCAAAAACTTCGAGCTGAGTCCTTAGGGAGTATAAGGGCTCTGAAGATCCTGAGTTAAAAGTGTCCTTAAAATGTCTTTGTTGGACCAGATGGTACATACTTTTACGCCTTCTGAATGCCCAATCATCCAGTAGTAAACATCTTTTATGTCATCATCTACGCATAGAACTATGCTGCCAAAAAGACATATTTATCCACTTTCTCAATGTTGGTATTGTTCAGTGAGATATCCCGTTGATCATCAGATGTGATTTTACATTTCGTAGCATTACTGTTCATGCCCCATCTACTGCATGCCTTCTCCAGTTCACTGTGTTTAGACTTTATTTTTTTTTCAAATACAAGATCCATGAGGGTGGTGTCATCTGCATATCGGATGTTTTTAATACGCACCTTACCCATCTGCATGTATTCCAGCTAGTTTGTGGATGTCTTCCATAACTAAATTGCGGGGCTTAGACAAAGGAGGCAGCTTTGTATTACACCAGTTACATTGGTTAACTGTTTATTCTTCCATTTACCATAACAGAACACTTGGTCTGTCTGTACGTGCTCTCTATGAGGTCAACATAAGGACTTGTCTACTCCAAATGAACGGAGACATTTCTATAGAGCTTCTCTCCATATTATGGTGTCAAATGCCGCCTTGAAGTCAACAAAGTTTCACTGGATTGGTATCTGTCTTTCCCTCAACAATCTCAAGATTTGACTAACGATAAAAACAGCTTCCGCGGTGCCTCAAGAACGTCTAAATCCATATAATTCCTCCGTCAGTTGAATATCAATAGTCCTCTCGTGAGGAACATTCTACAGAACCATTTCCCATGTATAGAACGTAATGACCCTGTCTCCTTGCTTAAACACTGGCGTAAAGACGTCCTACCTTCGGTATTCTGTGGCCATATTCATAAAAGCCCGATAGCCTATCTGTCAGCTAGGCCTTATCTCCTTGCCAAAATGCCAGTTTGGACGATAACTAGCGGGGAACTCGCAAAACTCGCTTGGGTGATCACCTTTGTTTTCACAAACCAGTGCACAACACACACGTGCATAGATATGTCTTTAGTAATGTGTGTAGATTTTGTACGCTGTCTATGCCCTTACCATATCGACCGATCAACGAGCGTCTAAGCCCAGTAATACAATAGCCATTTAAAATCTTCGTAGCGGGTTGCTAAATCGTAATTGAAGAAGCACTTCTAATAGACCGGCAGCCCAGAGGTCTTTTGTGCATCGAAAAGCGTACTGATTGTTGAACATATGAATATTTAGAGGAGAATGTAACAAATCCAAAAATATGAGTCTCCCGGGGTGTACCCGTGGATAAAGGGGTCCTTTGCGCCTCCAAAGTTTGACCCCTGGGGATTGTCCGATGCTTCTATTTCTTTGCGAATGTACCGTGTTCAACATCGCTGACTGCGGGGAGAGCGAAACAGAGAACAAAAGGATCGCTGATGCGTACCTGGCAATTTCGACAAATTTTACGTTGCCTGACTTGAAAGACGAAATACACGTTGATTCATTGGGGATTATATCTAAAACCTCTTGCAACTTTACAAATATGTCTTACAGATTACAGAATACATATTGATAGCACGTTTGAATTATGCCAAAGGCCATATAAATACATTCGAATGAACCCCATCACCAAAACAAGATCAAAGATGGCTTCCACTTACAAATGAATATCACACATTAAAACAACACCCGTGTATAAAACTAAAGTAACTAGCCGAATGCAGAGGAACCAATATATGAGCGCATGGCATAGCGACGGAGGAAGGGGGGGGGGGGGGGGGGGGTGACAACTGCGGTAACAGAGAAATGTATCAATAGAGCCTTTACTCTGTGCAGTCGTGTTCAGAGTGGCAGATGGTTGTCATGGGATATCTTTTGTTCTCTTTCATGAGAACAATTTTACAACCATCGCATAAAGGAATTTCTAATCGATGTAACAAGAATAATAAGTAACCATTCAGTCCTTTCAATTCGATGAATACACGTCTTTCTCACTTGACCGTAGTATTGCACATGTGAAAAACGTAACTGTGAACAGGGAGCAGGGGCCCGATTACGGACCAGCGATATTTACCATGGTAATTAGCATCATTGGCTCTAACTCATTGATGTCAATATGCTAGAATTACGTACAAATAAATAGAACGTAGCAGAGCACACATACCGCCCTTACTCATTCAACCGTAAAGCATATCCTAGAGATCAGTGGAACTAGGTCTGGTCCTGGGTCATGATCGTGCTCTCGGCCACTGGTCTATTGGCCTCTACATGCAGCTTGGATGCCAATACACACATATTATTGCCTTTTGTCTGACTTTGTGCAGCGATTTTCCCCCTCTATGTAGGGAAATGTGGAAGCTCCGCTTTTATAAACATAACTTTTGCGAGTCGATGTTCAATATTCAGAGGCATCTGCAGGATAATTTAACGGATGACATTTGTATCCAATATGTATTCTGTAATCTGTAAGACATATGTGTTAAGTTGCAAGAGGTTTTGGATATAATCCCCAATGCATCAACGTGTATTTCGTCTTTCAAAACAGGCAACGTAAAATTGCCAGATACGCATCAGTGATCCTTTTGTTCTCTGTTTCGCTCTCCCCGCAGTCAGCGATGTTGAACACGGTACATTCGCAAACAAATAGAAGCATCGGACAATCCCCAGGGGTCAAACTTTGGAGGCGCAAAGGACCCCTTTATCCACGGGTACACCCCGGGAGACTCATATTTTTGGATTTGTTACATTCTCCTCTAAATATTCATATGTTCAACAATCAGTACGCTTTTCGATGCACAAAAGACCTCTGGGCTGCCGGTCTATAACCATACCGATAACAAGCTAACAACTTGGATGATCTAATTTATTCATCGTGGCTGTCATGGTAACATTCCATCTATTGCAAGTTTGTTTGACATCGCATAAAAGCGCAGTCTACTCGAACGTGTGAATGAACGAATTGTTCCTTGAACCTTATTGTTCCAATCATAAAAGCGTCTTATTGAGTTGGTTATGTGTTCTACAACGTGATACAGTAAGGGGGGGGGGGGGGGGGTAGTAGAACATAATTGTCTTATCTGGGGTAAACGGGGGGGGGGGGGGGCGGTAACTTGTGTCCAAAACAAAAAGCTTGCTATAGGCTAATGCTTGTTAAACAGTTGTGACAGGAAGGGGAATTCCTAAATGTAAGAGTGTTACTGTAGATATAATATAGGTTTTCCCGCTCAATTTTACACTTTTTTCAATCGAATTCACTAAGGGTCATTCAAATTCACGCATTACCGCGTAATAGTTGGTATCGGTCTTCCAAATTCCGAATAAGTGCAAGCGAATTCATGCATACGCATACGCTTTCGTGAATAGACACAGAAGTTCATGTATGGGCACTCGAATTCGCGAATGTGCAGCCGACTGTCAACTGCCCTTTCGCGAATTCGAATGACCATTGATGAAAAGGTATGCTCTTTGTGCAAATTCACTTGCTCCTACGTGATTTTGAACGACTATTTACGAATTCGAATGCTGCTTTGACACGGCGATCGCAAATCGCGCGAATTCCTGTGCTCCTATTATCAATTCGATTGACACAATCGCAAAATTGAGCGGGAAAACCTATAATAATAATAATAATTAACATTTATATAGCGCATTTCCAGTTATGAGCGTGAGTAGGAATGATTTTTTCGGGGCGGGGGGGAGGGGGGGGGGAGGGGGGGGGGAGGGGGGGGGGAGGGATCACGCGTAAGCACATCTCTCTCCTCACTACGATCAAGCTCCGCCACCCTTATAATATGATAGCATGACAAGGGAAACTATTCAATTGCAGTGAAAACAGAAACGAAATTGCATTAAATAGTATTATATAGATAGATTCATAAAAACAGAATTGAAATCACATAAAATCAATCAGAACTGCAAAAGTAAGCTAATATGTCACAAAAGGGACAAATAAAGGCAAATTACTCTCCAGATAAAAACATGTAATTTAAGCTGATAGAAGATGTTATTGCTGAAGTACAAGGATGCTAGAACAAACACGGAAAAGTATCTTACTTGGGGAACTATTTTGAACTAACATCACGCTATCATAAACAAAAATCTGTAATATCCCTTATTCGAATATTCTCCTTGCCATGTTCACGATCGCGCCACACGCATACACAAAAAAAAACCGGGCAGATTGTTACTTGCTAGCGATTTAGAGGTACACCGGAGTACCTCTACATTTTTGTCCAGTTGTCGCTACAAATTTGTCCTATTTGGCTTTTGTGAATAAGAAAAATTTAGCTGGGTGCTAGGTCGTCATTCAACTTCACGCCTTTGTTGTAAGTCCAACAGAAGGTCCCACATAAATAGATTTCAATGCAATAAGTCCGCACCGCATCTACCGCGTCTACCGCGACTGATCAGTCGCGGCAGTCGCGGCAGTCGCGGCGACGTCTCCTTCGGTGAGATACTACCTTTAGACTTCGTGGATGAAAACTTAACATTTGCTAGTAATTGATTGTGATGTGACCCAATGTCAGGTGAGCAGTACGATCTGCAGTTCCCTAAGATAGGGTGGTCCCGTAAAATGGAACGGGATACTTTCCATGATACAGAAACATGATGACGAGGTTGAAGGGATAGGGCATCTCTTACAAAGAAAGTTGATATCAAGGACAGTTGGTCCATGTCAGGATTATATTTCTGTCAATTATTTCCACAAGGACAGCTCCTGTTAAATCGCACTTCCTGTCCGTCATAAAATCAAGTAAAGAACACGTGTTCCATTGATAATGTGCATTCAGCTGTGAAACTAAAGTTGACCAAGACAAGGGGCATGGTAGGGAGTGAGAACGAAGGGGTAACATCGCCGCGGGTCCTTTTCGTTTTCTGTACTGAACTCTGTTATATGTTTTACCCATGTGATTGTATCTGTATACAAGGCCCCTTGGTAGAGCAGTACTCGATACTGAAAGGGCTACCCTGTTTAAATAAATCGGAAATAAATAAATAAATAAATAAATGTCCTCTTTCTTGGAAATATTCTTTATATATGCAGTTGAGTGCATCGTAGAGTACACTTTTTGTCCACTATATCCAGTTGTAGGGGCGTAACCTGGATGATATTTCGAACTTTGCTGTGATGATCCTTGATGAGACTGCTGGTCACCAGGCATTGCATGATTTATTGAGAGATCATTATGTCGACACCCTCCCGACTGATGTTATCTGTCCTATGATGGAATGATAGTGCAATCCTTTTTATTTATGAAAGTATCTGCGCCAGTCGGGTGCGTCTCACATATATAGACATACAGTATATGATATGCAGGCCAAATATCCGCACTTCATCCAAGAGTATATCCCAGTGCCCGGCTGTTCTCAGTGTTCTCACTTCCAGGTTCAAAATAATAGTCAGTCTACTGGATGTCCTTGTAAAAGGATAAGACTGTGGAGGAACAGTCTTAAGTCAGGTCTGGTTCATTTTCTGTACGTGATCGGTGGTTAGTCATCTTTCGGTTACCTGGTCGATTCCAACGAAAAGTGTACACGGCATGTTCAGACCTATTTGATTTTTTTGAAAGGTCCTACAATCTTGATTTGTCTTTGAGCAGATGCATATTGGCGAGACCTTTCGCGCCCTACAAAATTTGTGACCACTGCATTGATTATTTTTTTCTACAGGAGCAAAAAACATGCTCTTTTGGACCACTTTTGGAAAAATCTCTTTAACGTTTTTTTGAGCGGTTAAAATTTGAGAATGAATACTTGATACTATTTGGTTTATTTTTAAATGGGAAGTTGTTGCATATGTCAGGACTCATATGAGTTTTTGTAAGTAACTGGCAATCATGTGATTTTGGGTGATTTCTTACCCAGTGGTAAATTGTAAGCGTTGCCTACGAATACATTTTTAGCACGCTCAACCTTATTGAAAAATTCGTCACACGATTACAAATTTGTGCTCAACTTAAACACTCCTGTGTCTACTATGGAAATGCATTTTCAAAAATCCTAGTGTTTTTATTGTATAGCCGCCAGAAACGTCAAAAGCTGAAAAGGCCCGTTTGGTAAAAAAAAATGGCATTACCTACGTATACACTTCAGCATGTCGTAGCTTCAATATGTATGTAGATTAGTGAGAGATAACTTAGGAATAGATGGAATATAGCATAACGCTAATATGTGCAAGGGTTTATCATTTTCGAATAATCATTTTTAGAAGATATTCAACAAAATGTGTTGCATTCGTAAGTAATTTGTAACAAATTATACGTTACTTACGAATACAAAAATGTCATAGGGAGCTTGATTCCTGCGCTGACATTATTTCAAAGGGCAATATCAC
This sequence comes from Echinarachnius parma, assembly GCA_037951105.1. Lineage (NCBI taxonomy): Eukaryota > Metazoa > Echinodermata > Echinoidea > Clypeasteroida > Echinarachniidae > Echinarachnius > Echinarachnius parma. The sequence goes on along the minus strand of JBAMJV010003999.1, from coordinate 99,688 downwards.
GTAGATATTTTGGCTATTTGAAAAAAATGAGCGTGTGATGGTATGAAACAAATTTCCTATTCAAGCATTATCATTTTCATATTTTTGGGCATTTAGATTACGGCACACCGGGTTAAAAAAATTACGTTTTTTGCCTCATTTAACATTAAACCGTTTTCTCCTCTTTGTTTAACAAGCGTGATCATCATATTAATGAATAAATTTATGTGTATGATTCGAAGGAATCCTTTGGCAATATATTAAAATCAAAATAGCGATAGTGAATGCTTTAATAAGAACATTAATGTGACATTTTATCATGGGGACACTCTGTATTCGTAGATAAAATGTACTCGTAGGTAACAAGACAAAAGTAAACTTTCGGATATTAAAGCCCATTTGGATGTCTCAATCAACCTGATATTAGTGTGCACTTTCTAAATCCGACCAGATGCTTTCATCAACTTGAGTTTCGACTGAAAATATGATTTATTTATACAAAGTTCCGAATAGATAAAAAAAAAATAACGATTTTATCATTGATTTTTTAAATCGGTTAATAAAAAAATAATTTAAAAATGTTTAAAAACCACATGCATCTGATGGTCCACTTTAAATTCAAACTATCTACCTCAAGATGATCGACCCATTCGATCCAAAAGCAATTGCGGTAGTTCGAATTGCATTTTGGTATTTTTGTCTATGAAATTTGTCTGTGCATGTCTGTGTACTATATACGTTGACGTATGCTCTATGATTTTTTGTCAAACAGTTGTATATAAAACACAATATAAATCGATGTAATCGATTACTTTCATTTGTATTCCAATCACACGAGAGATTGATTCAGATATGGATCTGTATAAAGTAGGTAAAATATCGAAGCACACACCGTATGACATCTTAATATACCATATAAAGATGGTTAGAATGATAGTATAAAATGTGACATCATGTAATACATTGGCTCAATTTTATTAAATTATTTATCTCACAATACGCCCTTACCCCCTCCGAAAATTGAAATTGAAAAACAATCAATATGTTTCGCCTAACTTTCAGCTACCGTTTGCTAACCGTACTCTAATTACGTCAGATATATACTTTTTGGAATCTTGGGCAGATAGAAAATTCGATTTTTGTAATATCGCAATTTTCTTTAGTTACTATATCTATAATATGATACAGCTCATTATAATCTTCACTATATAATATTTATATCACATATAACAAGAGCATGTACACTGAAATATTGATACTGTTGATACAGATTGATACAGATTATGATTGTTATAACATTCAACGGCCATTTCTTTAGTTAAAAAGTAAAATAACGTAATTTAAAATAATGACGATGCCGTGTTGTGATGTTTGCCGTTTGTGATGCCGTTTGATTGTTGTAGCCTTACATAATGTACACAGAAATGTCAAAAAATGACTTCGTTTATAATATTCTCGATAGATAAAACGCATAATAAGATAAATATTATCTGTTAACACTTTACAATAATACTCTGTAACGCAAAAAATGGAAACAATACGAGTTAATCTTAGAAACATTCCAATAAAATTGGAGGGTTCGATTTAAACTAAGTAAGCTGCTGAGATATGCAGGATTGGCCAATGTGTTTCATTAATAATAATATTCAACCTCTTAAGAACATGACAATAGTGCTGTTTGAATTGTTTTTAGGAATTTCAAATGATCCGATATTGCATTCATCAAACAGATAATATATTACCACTCATCGTTTGAGAAATCTTTTTTTATGTATGTTTGTAATGCATGCAGCTGATCGTAACTTCTATTGTATGTGCACGCTGATGTACACTTTATACAATTATTCACCCAAATATCAAGACAAATATGTACCCTCTCTTTCTCAAATGTGTGTCTATGTCTATATCGCTATTTCAGGAACAGTATATATTTACAGGTCATAGGTATACACATTGCATTTCGTATAGTCCAAATACAGTAATTAACTTTGCCTACTACAGGTATCTTGACATATATGAACAAAATAATGTTACCTACGAACACACTAGAATATTCGTTTCTGTATTACCTAAATGTATCGTATCCCTAGCAATTCCAGGTTAAACATTTTCTTACAAAATGTTTGCAATATCAATGGTGTGGATACAATCGATCAACATTACGAATTCAAATAGTCGGGTTTAAATGTTCACATTGAATATATATTTTGTTTTGAGGATACCACTTATAGTGTCAGTGTACATTTTTAAAGTTTATATTGTTATACTTGTATGATCGTATTTCACTTAGAACTGACAAGGGACCCCCATATTTCGTGACAGTCACTGTGAATAAAGGTTTTTTTTTGTTACCTACGTATAAAGTAAATTACATGTTGCCTACGAATACTTATTTTTCACGTGCATTGTATATGTGTCATATTTTTGCGCACAAACCTAAAGTTGATATTTTTTAAAAGGGTATTTCCCACTCTTTAGAATACTGGAAAATAATTCTGATTCACATCTTATTAAAACAAATTATGAAAAGTGATACAACCTCATGTTTTTAAGACAGGAAAATTTCAACACACTAATAAAACATTTGAACTTGAAAATGTGTAACAGATTGATGTTTAAGACACAATATGTGAATGTATTCCATGATTAGCATCTTATAGATGAAATAAAAGCAAATGTTTGCATGAAGCAGATTGATTTGGAGTTCCATAATCACATTTTTAAAGTAATTCATCTCCATTCGTAGGCAACGTTAGGAAATGTACCATTAACTTCTCAAGGCCATTACTTGGCCGTTTGGAAAGATAAATGATGGCACTTTTTGTCTGGTTATGGTTGACATGTCTACTTAACATGTGCAAAAGGATTAAACAATCAAAGCAGTTTGAAATTCGAACCTAAAAATCTGGCCGTGTACACTTTTCGTTGGAATCGACCACCTATACTATTTGCTGATGTTTGTACCCCCTTTGCTTTGCCCTTCCTTTACATTTGTAACATTATATTTTGTTGGTGAACTCTGCCTCCCTGGTTTCTCCGTAGTTGTGTCGTGTGCCTGTTGAATTGGCAGCAAATAATCAGGCTGATCGGGGGTGAGTAGCCACCTGGACTCGGGGCCGTAACGGGGGATTAATTTTTTTGGTATTCGTTCTCGTAGAGATGTGACATAGATACGAGCTGGGCATGCGGTCACTGTCTTCCCATTCGGTTACAGCTAAGATGTTCCGCTGTTGCAAAGCAGATCTAGGCCACCACCCTCCACCTTGTATGTTTTTCAGGTTTTCTTTCCCTACCTAGAGCCCCTGTTGGTTACTGAGGTCGCAAAGCCCCAGGTATTCAGTCAGTATCACGATGAGGAAGGGGTTGAATTACAAACAGAGAGGCGATTATGGACAGGTAGGCTAATATAATGCTACCAGTATACAGCTAGGAGGGGAAGAGGAAAGGTGCAAATAAAAAAGGGATAGACATGCGAGGGGACATGCAAGAGGGAAAGGATAATTGCTGGAAATAGACAACTCTTGCTGGAGTAGCGCATCTGATTGTTTACATATTTATACCATTTCAATATTGATCAATTAGTTTTAATATATACTCCGCAAAAAAAGAAACTGGACACTTGTATATATTTTGTATTCATTAACGATAAAATATATGATATTGTATATCAAATTAAAGATAAAAATTACCCTCTTCAATATTCGCATGAAATCCAGATGAAATCATTCATGCATGACTTGTCACGGTCAATTAAAGGGAAAGTTGAGTTTTGTTAGAGAGGGCGCTAGACTATTTAATTGGTTTGTGAGGTAATGAAAAACTGAGTGTAAAATTTGAAAGAGCATAATATTTAAACAATAAAATCATCTTTGTTTGATCAAAATCGGTTCAGAAACGGCTGAAATATCCATAAATATAACAATTTGTAATAAACCCGGGGCCCCGGGTTTATTAGAGAATTTTGAACCAGCCGTTAAAAATTCCAAAAAAATGCTTCCTCTTTTCAACAAGTTACAAAATAGGTATTTAAATAGTTGTTGGTTATTTCTCTATCTAATCACTATTTCAACAAAGCATCACATGCACAATATTTTATTCAAAATGGTTGAAACCGATGAGTGTTTAGAGAGCGCCCTCTTACGTTTTAACGGTTCTTTTTGAATGATAACATGATCTTTACTACGTCATTTGTAATTTTGTGTTCCTTTCTAGTTATAACTATTAGTTTGTAATGTAATGATGCAGGTTTTGGTTACTAAAATTCAGTTTCACTAAAACTGTTCTCTCCTTACCAGAACTCAATTATCCCTTTAACCACACCAAGGTCTGTTTTCAAAAATAGCAAAAATGGAACATCCACTCAACCATATAAATGTTGATCAGCATAATGTAAAACGCTATATTCATGAGATGGCATAATTTTTCATTACAAATGTGATCTTTTCTATCTTCATCTCAATAAAAAAAAGTATAAATGAAGACAAATTGTGAACGTTATAGGTGTTATTTTCATCCAAAAGTAACAAAATGGGGAATTACATGACAAAGCTTTATTAGTCAAAACCACAGTTTGTGCCCTTATTTCAGCATGAAAATGGTACAAATTCTTCTCAAGAATTATACCATAGTCCAAAGATCTTCAAAAGCTGAAGTCACCCTTGGTCAAACAGTTGGGCAGTCTTTAACATTACATTTCTCTAGGTAAATATGGTTAAAATTGCAGGGGACACATGAAATAGACAAGCTTCATGCCTGTAATACAGACCAGTATGATAGTGCTCTCATAACCTGGCCCTGTTTTATTGACAAATTTGTATTTCCAGAGTTTGTTCATAACAATAAAGTTGAATAATGTCATAAATTACTTGCCCCGCTCATCTTGTTTTAAGTGAAACGCTTACTATCACGATTGGGCTTGACTGCAGAATACCCCACCACTTCTCATACCAGTTTGTTGGCGACTTTCTGATCCAATTGTACTGAAAATCGCTGATTTTCGTTTTTTTTCTTTTTTCTTTCGTTCGCTGCATGCCGCCCGCGAGATAAATGATTTTATGCATGCACAAGTAACACGGGTACGGTACGTACGGTATGTGTACATTTTGTATCGTAAACAATTGCCCCTTGACGTCACTTGCAGGGGTGTAATAGTGCCATTGTATATCGCGAAAATATTACACCGCAGCGGTATGTACTGTATTTACTAAGTCATGTGATAACATTTTATATCGCAATGTGTTACTCGGCAGTTGTTAGACAGTAAGCTAACGTATAATATACGAAGCAATACAAATAACACAATGAAAATGGTGGTCACAATAATCTCGATCAATTAGTTTAATGTTTTGTGGATATCTTATAAATTAGATATAAATAATGTTTGCTGTAAAACATATTAGTTGTAAATATCGTTTTGGATCTCGACCATACTATCACTGCATACATAAATCCATTATTCCCGTTTTCCTTTCTATCTCATTTCTTTTTCATTTTCTTCGTAACATTCCGTCTGTATGATTATAGTTCGTATTAGTGTATTTATATTAGTATACTACCAGTGTCTTTCCTTCTTGGGTGGGGGTGGCATGGTTATACGTGAACATAGTGGCAAATGCACGGCCAGCAACGGGGCATATGCCCCCACCCCCTCTACACACAGGTATACACATAACAATCTGTAAGCCTTCGTCAAAATGGACGGATTCATCTGTTATGTGTATTGGTTCATGAATGCTATGATGTCTATTATGTTATGTTATATTTTCCCGTTGAGTTTTAAATAGCATTGTTTTCCTTTGTGCAGAATATATCAATAAATTCAAACAATGTAAATATGTATATATCTTGTATAATCGATATACTTAATTATTGTGTACTTTGATTTTTGTATAAAGATACATGAATATATAACACTACAGTAAAAATATGCCTTGATGTTCATCCACAATAATGACAGAGGGTATGTGGAGAAGGGGGGGGGGGGGGTGCTACGGCAAAGATTAATTCAAATAATGTTTTCGTTCAATTGTTCTAGTCATTACAGTTAACAAAGGGATCTGCCTCGACAGGATATTAATATCCTTTGCAGATCCCCCACATCTACTGTAATACTGTCCACACCACATGTATAATTTGTATGTGTATGTACAGTATGTAATTTGATGAAATTTGTATATTTTGTGTTTTTTAGAGATGTGAAATAAAATTGATTTAAAAATGTAGGTCTGCTTTATGTATGATTGTGTAATTCTTTCTTTATATGTTTTATCATATAATCAGAAACATGTATTCTTATTTACAAATTCCATTTCGAAATCTTCAATACGGAATCGAAACTTTAATAAAAATATCACTTTAAAAACGATGTATCTTGCGTATGTTTTTTCTTTCTTCACAATCGAGTATTTAATGCAGAATGTCTACATAATTTGTGCTACTATTAGTTAAATTAAAATATATTTACGCCGTTTATATGTAATGTATATAGGGATTACCTTTAAGTTGTATTAGTCATGTCTTATTAGGTAATCAGTTACATGCTTTCATAGCTGCTGTAAATTTAATTGAACAATTAAATTGAACAATTATTCTATTTTACCAAACAAAAGCTTAATTAAAATGCGTGCGGGTGTGATGTGTATGTGTATGTGTGTGAGTGTGTGTGTGTGTGTGTGTGTGCATGATTGTGGGTGCGTGTATATATGTGTGTGAATTTAATTTGAATGCATATATCTTGAACTCGTTTGACAAGATAAAACCCCAAAAAACACAGACATTTCTGGAATTACTTCTTTAAAAAGTACAAACTGCGCATGTAGGGATAAACATACATGTACCATTGCCTCTGTATACACACACACACACACCTTTTCGTCATCGTCATGTAACATTGTATGAAACATGCCCCCTATTTTAAATTAATTTGGGGTGATGAATAGGGTTAGAGGCTAAATTGAATCGAGATTTGTTATTTATATAAGTGGAATGATTTTTTTTTACAACAAATATATTTAATGAGAATTAAAAAAAAAACTTCCATGATCATGACGATAATTAAATAATAATACGAAATTAAGGTCAGCCCCCAAAACATGGGTCATCGCACTCCATTATTAAATCATATGTATTGAGTATTGTGATCGTATTGTATGTAGTTTTGTATTATTCATGTCGCGCTATTTTTCTAAATTAATTGCTAGCATCCTGCTGATGTATGAAAATGCATACACCCATACAATGAAGCACTTCAAGAAATGAAAATAAAACAAGAATTACATGAATATATTTATTTACATTTCAATGATTTATTTTACTATAATATACATTTATTTCCATACAAAGCCATTTCAGATGGTCTTGATTATCAAACTGTGCATCCCAGCATTAAAGGGATAGTTGAGTTTTGGTAGAGAGGGCGCTAGACTACTTATTTATTTTGTGAGGTAATGAAAAACTGAGAGTAAAATTTGAAAGAGCATAATATTTAAACAGTAAAATCATCTTTGTTTGATCAAAATCGGTTCAGAGACGGCTGAAATATCCATAAATATAACAATTTGTAATAAACCCGGGGCCCCGGGTTTATTAGAGAATTTTGAACCAGCCGTTAAAAATTCAAAAAAATGCTTCCTCTTTTCAAAAAGTTACAAAATAGGTATTTAAATAGTTGTTGGTTATTTCTCTATCTAATCACTATTCCAACAAAGCATCACATGCACAATATTTAATTCAAAATGGTTGAAACCGATGAGTGTTTAGAGAGCGCCCTCTTACGTTTTAACGGCTCTTTTTGAATGATAACATGATCTTTACTACGTCATTTGTAATTTTTTGTTCCTTTCTAGTTATAAATATTAGTTTGTAATGTAATGAATGATGCAGGTTTTGGTTACTAAAATTCAGTTTCACCAAAACTGTACTCTCCTTACCAGAACTCAACTATCCCTTTAAATTACCGACTTTAAATAGTGTTTACTTGTCATGGACCTGCTTATTTACCATTATTTTCGAAAAATTAATACATTTTCAAATCATGTATCCAGTAATTTGACTGTTCTGACAACAAAAGTAACACTGCTTTTCATTTTACATTTTGTGTGAAAAGTGGAACTTTATAGGCATTATTGCTAGAAACAACAAATGTGCTCTTAAATTGCTGCTTTTATATGAGATACAAAAAAGATATTTAATTGACATGTTACCTTTTACCATTGACGAAGCCTTTAAATAGTAATTTAAAAACATTACACACATTTCAGTGGGTGACAACACAAACTCAAACTTTGGTTAGTAACGTTACAAAAAAAAGAGTCCTTGTGAAAAATATTTCTCGTAATCAGGAGTCATCTGAAATAAATTTCTATTATCATACGATTGACAGTGTCTTGGCAAATGTTGTGATGTATAGAAAATTGAAATATGTCTTTTGGGTTTTAGTAGAAACAACACAAACTCGGTTAGTAACGTTACAGTTTGTCCGTCCAAATTAAAATGATGTTTTTAGTATTATGCATTTCAAATTCATAGAGGAGAAACTGGTTAGTGTCATATGAAGTGTTTTAAATAATCCAACAGAAAAAAAAAAAAAAAAATATGAATTTCTTTAAAATCTTATAAAACTGTTTCCAAGATGTGTAGTCCCACATGTGCCATTTCGTGTATAGTTCTGTTCCTCTGTAACTAGGACCCGCCAGTGTAATTTAAAGATGAGAAATTAAAACTCTCTCTGTTTTATTGTGATTCATGAGATAATTTAGCTTGAAAAGGAACCAGGATTTGAGAAAAATGTAATAGAAAATTGGGTTAAATGTCACTCTAATCATGGAATTGCCCATATACACAATTCAAATCAAAATCAAATTCAACTAAACAACTCATAAGAAGGAAAGCAGAATATTGAATATTTGTATACTTATTTATTTTGGTCCTTTTAGCTTTATTTTATAACAAAAACATGATAGTAACTAATAGTCAAGTGCACCATGTAATAAGCTTAATATTAAAACACGCGCATAACTGGTATACATATTAATGATAAGTTTGGGGTATGAAACTTGCAGTATTTTAAAATATCATAAAAACCCATCAAGTGATTTATATTACAAATTACTTAAAATGGTGACCGTTTAATTCGGGAGACCTTGCAGAGCATGTTTACTAATTTAAGAGGAGTACACAAGTTAGTGGAGAGATTCACTGCTCCAGCATACATGATTAAACAACCTGAACAAATCTAAATTATTTTTTCGGGGGAATAAAAGCTTCATTATTACAAGTGATCAATGGATAATTATCTTTCACGAGTTATTGAGAAAGATACTGAGTCACGTCTCCAAGTTGGTGGGTCGTGTTTTTTTTAAAGATAATTCAATGAAATTTAACCATAAAGGAACCTGACCAGAGACTGTTATATTATTGAAATTGCTTGAGCTAATGAAAAAGAAAATTATGAGCCACCTCTCGGTTTTCGGTTGTATTTTTTGAGATAAATCCATGTGTGACGGCTTGTCATAGCAGCTTGGATGTACACTTGGCTTGCCATAGGCAAGACACGTTGGAAGTTAACATGGCTTGAAATTATAAACATCACGGCTTTTCTTGTGTATTTTATTTGGTCTTTTGCGAGGAACTCGGGAGAGTGTACTAGTTATGGAGTGTCGTACCATCAACTCGTAACAGTTGGGGGCTTGTAGCCGGGAGAATTTGTAGTTTTTCTGCAAGTTTAGAGGTAATATGGCCGGTTTTTGTTGTCGTATTTAGTTCGAAGTCATGCGTGTTTAATTTCCCCGCCGAGGCGTCACTCGGTGTCGGTGGTTGTTCGGTGCGCCGAAGGTTGTGGCTGGTGCGCCAGCGGTTATGCATGTGTGAGTAGCTGGATGGTGACTGTTGTGTGTACTGAGATTTACAGTCGTGCTATGATGTCTACATGCAGGTTTTACGTGTACGGATGTTTAGTTTTATTAACATGTACATGGGTTGCACTGTGGGAATAAAGTGCTGGGGTTTCTAGGCATTTTGCAGTGTGTGGGAGAACTCGTCAGTTAGTTTTTTAGCTGGGATATTCCGTTTTGGGATGTGGATTCATGTTTGAATTCGTGTTCTGGTACATTTTACTTCTACATTTGTAGTTGATGTGTATGTGGGCTATTTTGACTGAAGAGTTGCATTGGATGCAGTGATAGGGCTGTGATGTGATTGTCGGGATAGTTGTCGCTGTCGGAAATTGGCAGAATTACACAGGACATTACGTGTTGATAAGCTTTGGACAGTTTATTGTGTGAAGTGTACCAGTAGTGCAGTTGTAGTTTCAACTAGGTTGTGAAGTGCAGTTGTGTGTGCATTCCAACGTGTTCTAGTTCCGACTAGGGTTCTTTTCGTAGAACAAATTTGGAAGGGTTCTGTTTTCCCTTGATGCATTGGTTTTATGCATGTTCTCTTGTTCATCAGGAGGTTTCATACATTGGTTTAATATGTGGTGGCGTTGTGCATTCTTCACGATTGCTGTGTTGGATTTGCTTGCGAGTAATATCCATCGTGTTAACCGGATCGGTTAGTTAAGTCATTTGTTTGTTTGGATGCGTTCCAGATTTTGTTCACATGTGAGTGAGTGCAGGTTTTTGCATGGTAAGCTTACAGGAGAGAGAGTTGTGAACACGTGAAAGGAGTTGTTGGCCTTTGCTGATTTTTATATTCCTTTGAGACACAGGTGTGTTGTTTAAATTCCCAAGATGTCTGATTCGTTGAGGAATTTTGTTTGCTGTCCAAGCGTGGAGAAGCTGATGGAGATGCGGAAAGATGCATTGTTAGAAATAGCGTTGTACTATTATGTGAATGATGCTAGACCGTATATGGCTAGGACAGAAATCCGGAGAAGGATTGTTAAGAGTCTGGTGGCAAGGCAGGTTTTGTCGGAGTCATCTGTGAGCTTTGTTGAAGATTTTGCTTTGCGAAGGAGAGTGGAGGAGATAGAGAGACAGATCAAAGTTCTTCAGGGGAGACAGCATGAAGAGAAAGCAAGAGAGTCTGATGTGTGTGTTGGAGATAGCTTGTTAAGTTCATTAAATACAAGTGACACAAGGAAAAGACATTCAGACATACATGTACAAACACAATCACAAGGTGTCAGTGATACAGGGGATTTGAGTGTTTGCTCGAGTACGGTGATGTTCGGTCCAGGTGTTCGTGGATATCCTTGGGATGATGTCGAAGGTCGTCTTTACCATGGTAGTAGGGAGAAGGTCGGAGAGATGGCGACGGCTTTGAACGACATCCACGATGATGTCGGGCAGCTGTTGACCGCACAAGACGGGATGATGTCTTCTGGCGTCGCAGACCTATCCTCTGGTGGTAGACGAGCTGGACGAAGTGCTGGACGGCAACAATCTGGTGGTGCAGAGCTTCATGGCAGGCCGGAGAATTCTCTACCTGGAAGCGGTGAGGGAGCAGATGTCCTGGTGAGGCCTGATGAGGTGTCTGCTTGTGGTCCAGATGACTACAGGTTTGATTGCTGTGACGGAGCAGATGTCCTGGTGAGCCCTGATGAGGAGTCTGATTGTGGTCCAGATGACCGCAGGTTTGATCAGCCTGCACTCAAGGATACGAGGAGCTCAACTGTTGGGATGGTGTTGGCAGCTTGCAGTCCTGATGATGGGAGGCATGTTCTGCCTACTGTCCAGGAGAGAGACTTTGTTGAACTAGTCGCCAAAGCTGCGCCGGTGCCTGGCGGACGTGATAGAGGCCAGAGGGATGAAGCAGAGTCTTCTACAGTGGCAGCTTGTGATCTAGGTGATCGCAGGCATGTTCAGCCTGCACTCCAGGAGAGGGTCGAGCTTTGTGAGGCGGCGTCTTCTGATGTCGAGGAAGCTGACCAGGTGGAGAGGCGACAAGGTGGTCGACGTCAGGACAGAACCTCTTCACGTCGTCAAGGCAGTCGACGCAGGGCGAGAGGTACTAGGCGACGACGCGGTGTTCGACGAGCTAGAGCAGCTAGATGGCGAGCAGGGGCTCGTTGTCAGGTTCGGACTCGTGTTCGACGTGATGCTGGAAGAAGACATCAGTGGAGGCCTCGTCCCAAGTCGCGCTTGATGGAGTCGCGAGTGAGTGGTCGTCGACCGAGAAGACCAGGTGATCGCTGTGAATGCTGTCAAAGTGAACTGAGAAGCCAGTCAGTAGCATTTCAGCGACTGGACTTTAAAAAGAGGAAGAAATTGATTCTTTGTCTCTAAACCATGAGAACTGATGCTGAAAGCCTGATGAAAAGGACTGGACGTGACAAAGAATCTGGAGACCTCAATTTAAGACTTTGTGAATGAAATCAGGAAAGACTGAATTTAAGAAAACCTGATATAAACATTCAAAGAAAAAGGAAGAACAGTTATTTCATGTGTTGACATTTTGAAAAGTTATGTACATGTATTATGTGCATTCATTTTGATGTTGTCTTCCCTTTAAACAGGATTGTTGGGCGGACAGCTTGCAGACGTTACTATTAAATTTGCTTCTTTCTTTTGCAGGATGATTTTGATCAGGAAGATTAATGCAGTTAGCAGTTTAAAGAAGAACAAATTAATGTTTTCACATGTTCAGTTTGTATGTTCTTGCATGCGGGCGAAAAGTCCATTCTCATACGTTGTAAGGACAGGTTGATGTATCTTTCTTTGTTAAATTTGTAGAGTAACATGTAGAAGATCTTGTGGAAATGTTTAAAAATATTTAAAATGATATTTGCTAAAAGATAATGGTTGTGGGTTAACATTTAATTTTAAAAATAAATGTGCACACAGCCTTACACAAGATATAATTGGCATAGTTTGTAACTTGTTTGTTGAAGCTAAAGGAAAGTTTTTATATGACACAAATTTAGTGATGGATGTATGGGAACATGTATATTTGTTTGATGTAGGATTATATACATGTGCAGCATTTAGATATTTGTCAAAGAGCTTGAAGTGAAAATGTGCATTAGGGATTGTGAATGTGAACCAATTGCATGCTTGGGCAAAGTCTATAAATTGCATGTGTATTTTTGTTGTGATAAATGTTGGGAGTTCCTGGCAATATTGGTAATGTGCAGTTAAGGCTTATTATGTTTGAAGCTTTGGTGAAAGGAGACCGTTTTAGAGTTTGTGGATTAACTGCGTAGAAAAGTCTAAATGTAGTTTTGATGCATGCATTGTACAGTTAAAACAAGTTAGTGATACGCATGTGTGCAGTATTAGGTCTCACTTTTGTTTTATGTTGCCTGGAGCATTTTAGGGTTCATTTATTTTGATGTTATAAATGCCCTCTTTAAGGAGGGAAGTGTGACGGCTTGTCATAGCAGCTTGGATGTACACTTGGCTTGCCATAGGCAAGACACGTTGGAAGTTAACATGGCTTGAAATTATAAACATCACGGCTTTTCTTGTGTATTTTATTTGGTCTTTTGCGAGGAACTCGGGAGAGTGTACTAGTTATGGAGTGTCGTACCATCAACTCGTAACACATGTAACGAGTCTGCTGTGCAAGATTGTTGAGCACAGCAAATGAGGTAATATATGTGGCCTTCACTTTCTTTAATGCGATGTTACTTTAATTTGTATTCACTTATAGACACCTCAAACATCTGGCTTTGATGAACATAAGAAGATGGAATATGTTAATGTACATTTAACAACGCCATAAATAAAAAACTATTGGATGCAAGGACTCGTATACCCTTTCTTTATACATAGTATAGTATGAAATTGTGGTACATAGGGATGCACACATCATGCACATGAGGGTTATTTGTACAAGGACCTCAAATCAATTTGTCACAATAAGAAACAACAATGGATTTCAAAACTGGCTTTGTCAATTACAATTATCATTACTATTCAATCACAAATCATAATGATTATTAATAATAACGAACAATAAAGAATACGAGGGATTGCTTCAGCAAACAAGCACAAATTGGAATAATGACACAAATTTTGTTTTTATAACAAATAAAATGTAATGAAAATGCATGGTCATAGAATGCTGGACCTAAAAATACATTAAAAAATGATTGTTTAATTCTTACCGGCAAAGAATATGAAGAAAAAAAAATTGATCAGTAGCATTTTCTGCTAACAATTCCATAGTCATAAAGTAAGTAAAATGAATTCACATATCGATGGCATTGAAGTTGAAATAGTCAATCCAGGATGTAGAATGATTTTGATAGAAGCGTTGTTCCTTTCCTACAGCAGCTCTTCTGTGTGCTGCTAGATGACTTGTTGTTATGCTAGACAATTATCTCTTGATTTTGGAACTCATTGTCAAAAATTAAAAGGGATATTCCATGCACTGACATGGAAAGGGTTGATATACAGAATACCCCGGAATCGTTTTTCCCCTGCCGAAATGACGTTTGCAATGGGAATTAATCATAATCTTGGTGAGAAACTAATTGCGCGATGGGTACTATGGGATACACATTGCACATCATTCTCTTGACCATGCATGCAATATATAAATGTGTATCGTGATTTTGATCATTGTTGCTTTGTTTAATGCATTTAATTGCATTCAATGACATTTTGGTATTAATGATTTTCATGTAATGTGTTTACTACAGTCAAACCTGCCAATGCGACCACCTGTCTATAGCGACCACCTGCTCATAACGACCGCTCTCTGGTCCTCCCGTGAAAAATCATGTGTTAAGCGACCTGCGTAATGCGACCACCTGCCTAACGCGACCAGCGACCAGCCTTTTTGGGTCCCAACACACATATAAATCTGTGTATAGCGACCACAAAATTAGCGATTGAGCGACCAAGGCATCAAATCTGTTGCCTCTGGTCGATCAAGGCTCCAATTCTGAGCATGTCAATGCATAAAACAAGCTTTTAAAATGACAATGAACTTCAGACAGACGCTAAATTTCCGACAAAAAGTGCTGCAACTCATAAACAAAGAATATTCAAGCTCTTCAGTACACGGTGCTGATACAGAAATGCGTTGAACACAGGCACTATATTTAACATCACAACATCGCTAACAAATTTTAATCGCCGAGGCGGAGTTTTTCTTAATCTTTTCAATGATAATCTTTGCGCTTGTTGCGAACATTTTGCATTTTTACTTCAGAATTCTATAGAAAACTATACTGTGCATAAGCGTATAGCTGATTCTGTCATAATGACAAACATCATAAATGGCACATTGACACATTTTGTATTTTCAATTTCTTTTGAAAGATAATACACACATTTAATATCATATTAAATATAACGCCATTGATGCATAATTTCAGTTTTATTGTGGTTATTCATGCAACAAATACTAAATGTAACTAACTATAGAAACGTGCGTGTACAGATGTCAATTAATAACACATGTGCATATAGTCACGATATGCGACCATAAATTCAAAATGGCCGCCATCCTGTCTAATGCGACCAACTGTCTATAGCGACCGCTTTTCGCCGGTCCCTTGAGTGGTCGCTATAGACAGGTTTGACTGTACAATATACAAATCACATCATTAAAACCAAAACACGTATTCATTGTAGGACAACCAAGATCGCGAGAGGTGGCTTGTGCGGAAAAAATACTCTAAAAGATTGTGAACATTTGTGAACAAAGAATGAGACAGCAATGGACAAACTTTGAGGGTTAAATGGTAAGAGGTTAAATGTCCCTAATTCCCAGTATGACGCGTTGACGTGTAATGTATTCTAGACTTATATCAGTAACATGTGTTCCCATTAATGTATTTGTCTTATATGAGCCTTATTGATTAACATGTTTTCCGAATTGCCCTGTAAAATACTTTTTTTTTTTCATAGAAATGCGAACATTTTGTAATTCCTACTTACAGAGCAGTTTCATCACCGACTGAAGGTGACGAAAGCATCTAATTTTGTATTGGTTCCAGATAATCTGGATCTCCGATGCTGCTCGTTATATCCAACATCTCCTTCTTGTCTTCAGAATAGCATTCCTTCAAGGGTTTGTTCATTGATGCATAAGTACTTTCTAGATCATTATAACAATCACCGTCACCAGTCTCATCATCCGTATCCCGTGAGTGGTAGGTATGTACAAGTTTGATGATTTCAGTGTTGTAAGTCTCCAACCCTTTCGCTGACACCTCTGTGGCGACCTCTTGCTCCACGGATACACACTCCATCGAAGGGGGAGCATCAGCGAAACCGGGCTGGTTAGCAGGAACAACTGGTCCCAGTAAAGGTTGATACCTTGGTATGTTGATGGATAGTTTGGAAGACATCTCGCCCATCTCGCCCGTATCCTGTATGACGTGATACTCCACCTATCAATAATATACACAATGAGTGATTACAAATTCTGTGTTAAGGCTAGTGTTAGTTTTTATTAACCACTTTCACCAGCATTAAACACTGAACTTGATATAAATCACTGTGTGTTTTACTGGGAATGTACATAAAAGCATTGACCGTTGGCAGAGCTCTTACCGTCCCTCGGAGAGTTTCCAAAACGCCAAAATAATCGTATATAACTCCATATTGGCAAAATTTCGGAAAATAATAAATTGTTATTGGAACGGAATTATGCCAATTGATAATATATGTCGAACGAAGGATGGTATTCGTACACAAAAACTCATAATATGCCACTCTATGGCCATAATATATAAACAGTAATAATTTTTACAATAATAACAATGTTAACGTTTATTCCCAGATGTCCCCACACATCACTGGGTTATTCAATATTGTGCTAGCACTTACTATATCATCGGAAGTAGAAGGGGAAGAGTCCATGGGAGAAGGAACTGCTGGTACGGGTATGGCAGGTAGACTACGCTGTACGGGTTGGTGTGGCCGTCTTTTCTTTCGTACTTCAAAAGGAAACGGGACAGGACTGACACATCAACATGTTTTCAAAATTATATATGCATTTAAATTGTTAGTGAAAAGTTCGTGTGATTGATTTATATAAACCATATACTTTTCTTAAATAAGTTTAAAGGGATAGTTGAGTTCTGGTAACGAGAGTACAATTTTGGTCAACAGAATTTAAGTAACCAAAACCTGCACCATAATATTAAAACTGAATAGTTATAACTCCACCATGCTCGAAGCGAATAAAACATTTCAAATGACTGAGTAAGCATGTTATCATTCAAAAAGATCCCTTAAAACTCAACAGGGTGCTCTTTACACACCCATCGGTTTCAACCATATTAAATAAAATATTGTACATTTGATGTTTTGTTGAAATCGTGATTAGATAGAGAGATAACTAAAAACTATTTAAAAACCTCTTTTGTACGTTTTTGAACAAAGGAATTTTTTTTTCGATTTTTGTAATGGCTGGTTAAAAATTATCGAATAATTGTGGGGCCCCACATTTATTCCAAATGCTAATGTTTTTGGATATTTCAGCCATTTCTGAACCGATTTTGATCAAATAAAGTTGATTCTGCCATTAAAATTGTATGCTCTTTCGAATTTGACACTCAGTTTTTCATTAATTCAAAACAAAATTGTTTTGTATAGCGCCCTCTATACCAAAACTCAACTATCCCTTTAAATGGAGCGGTGCCATTTGATAGCTGTAGGTGTGATCAGACTTTCTCTTATTGGGCCATTCTTGGTCACGTGTGTGACCCAAAACATGACAAATTTTGAAATGGGATGCTTATATTTCAGTAAGTATGAGACTATAATGATTTTTACTTCATATGTGACTTGAATATGTTGTAGTCTTTCAAACTTAACACAAAAGATTTTATAAGGATTACGTAACTCAATGTCAGAGGTCAAATGGCATGGGTCACGTGTGTGACTTCGCACGGAGCGCTTTTTTCATAACTAAATTTCATTTGGAAAATTCTTTAAAATATGAATAGCTATAATGTTCATCTTATTACCAGAGAAGTACTATACATTTGTAAGTACAACAATAGCAATGAATGAGAATTATATCAAACCGTTGTTTTTTATAGTACTTAATTATGTGGCAACGTCTGGTCACGTGTGTGACATTTTGGGGTGGTCACGTGTGTGACATGTACAATATGAATGGGAAAATGGGAATTTTATAATATCGGGTTTAGAAAAGAATGAAAGGTTGAATTTTTACAAAGTTGGTATCAACCTGTACAGGAAAGTGAGAAGAATGAGCTTGCTAATTATCCTTTTGATATCTTGATTATTTTCTGAATTATGATTATTAGAAAAATATTGAAATATGTAAATTTATGCAAATGAGTAAAAAAGTTTCATTTTAAACTTCAAATCATGTATTTCATGAAACATTACACATGGATCATTCCAAAAATGGAACAAAACTACAGAAAAATAAAACTTCAATTTTTCCGAAAAAGTTTCACTTTTCAAAGAATGGCCCTATTGCGTACTGTAAAAGGCAAGGGAAAAGAGATTCACAAGCAAGTCTCAAATCAGGAATCCAATACGTTTGCTGTATGTTGTATGTGCGTTTCATGACGCAGTCATACATTTAATTTAATGTTAACAATTCATTATTAGAAAAATCATTTAAAAGTGAGTGTAATAAACGTTGTTGTTATGTAGCATACTACTGATTCTGTTAATACTAACATGTAATGCATATAACCTCATTATTCCTTTAAAAATTCGGAAATCTGAACGTGCCAAGTGATCTAATTATATTTCATCATTTATGTTGACAATGCACTATTCGCATAAGTCTTACCGGTTCGAACACAACAGGCAACAATCAGACAAACGGCGCAAAAGAGGACAAATCCCGCCGCTGAACTTGAAGTCACAATCAAGAAAGTCTGGTCTGTACGGTCAAGAACAAAAATACACAACATGTACAATCGACTAGTTGTGTCCAGATTATGACTCCATTAAATGGTAAATGTAATTATAACTTATAATCTTATGACAATATTACATGTTTGCCGTGTCCAACGGATCAACCAGTGTTCTCAACATGAATTGAGATGCACTACTTGGAAAGTTGCTAAGCGTTCCGTGGAAGGTAATGTTCTCATTACTAATAATGTATGTTTATCAAGTCAGTTGGTGCGCCCCTCGGATTTGTTTTAATTCATGTGTTTATTAATTTATTTATGTATCTATGTCCTTTACTGTTCAAATGAATTTATGTTTGTTTGTTTGCTTGTTTGTTTGTTTGTTTGTTTTTTGTTGGGGGGGAGGGGGGGGGGGGGGGGTTAATACCTTCCAATATGTTATACGATTCTTCTGTAGTCATGGTAGTTTGTGTTCTTAGTGATTCAGTCGTTGGTATGACAACTGGAGACGCCGTGCCACAAAGTCCGCGTCCGCAGGCGACAATCCAGAGCTGTTTATCCTTGGCGCCATCCTTGATTTCCAGCACCTGACCGACTCGGAGGCAGGAATCGTTCCGATGTTGCAGCTCAGCGATACGGAACTCGAGATAGAGACAGAGGTCATCTGGTATGGACTCGTTGACCGATTGAGAGATGACGAGCTGTCCGGATTCCATGTCGTAGGAGGTCGTGATACCTTGTCGGAACATGTAATATGAATTTATTAATAGAGAAGAGGGAGACAAAGGGTTTTGACCAATTACACAAATAAATGGTAATAATGACTGGCACTTGATTCAAACAGAATGACGTATTTGCATGAAATTCCACACGTTTGTCAACGTTGCAGTCAGTTGTTGAAGATTTGTTGGTAAATTCCACCTATTTTCATGATAATTCATGATAATCTATGGGAACAATAAACATTTTTGGCATGTGCAATAACTGGTAAAAAGTTAAACAATGTGTATTTTAATGAAGTGATATGTCATCTGAGTTACCTGTGACATTTTGTGGTAAATAAATGTCATATGACCAAGTAAGGAGCGAAACTAGAAGTGATATGAGTAGTATGACCAGTCTCTATAGGGCAAAAAATGACTCAGCAATTTGTTACGTAATAAGTGCAAGAAAATGCTGATTAATGAGGGTATTGTTTTCCGGTGACGAAGCACCTTATCTGATAATATGTTATGTAATGGGATATCTGTAATTATGAGGGTATTGTTTTTTTCTGGTAGCAATGAGTTGCTAAGGGAAATTTGCATCGGGGGATTTTTTTCATCGAGCGCGGCAGTTTAGGAGGGGCGTGGTCTGAATTGTCAAAGATTGTTGGTATAGGACCATTGAGAGAACAAATATGAACGAATGATATGCTGAGAAAGAATGTAGATAAATGAAGAAAATAGGTATGAATAAAACGAATAAGGGTTTGAGATGGAAATAGTATGAACGTGAAGAATGAAATATATGATAGAAGAATGAGTTGTATGGGTGAGTGATAATCGAAGGAATGAATAAACGCAAATATGTATAGGAACGACTATATGTGTGAATGAAAACGAATAAGTGTGAACGCGTACAAAATGGAAGACAATATACGAGTGGTAGGGTGTGAGAAACTAAAACGCAAACAGGTAAGGAACGACTGCGTGTGAATGAAAACGAATAAGTGTGAACGCGTACAAATTGAAAGACAATATACGAGCGGTAGGGAGTGATAAACTAAAACGTAAAACAGGTAAGGAACAACCATGCGTGAATGAAAAACGAATAAGTTAGAAACAGCGTGAACGCGTACAAAATGAAAGATGTACGTTAGGCGGTGAGAATCGCGTGAAATATATTGGGTATTACAACACGTGGATGGTGTAGGTGTACCAGTACATTAAAGATGAGGGTGGGTATGTGCGGATGTGACGAATGCCAGGATATTTAAAGGTCAGGGTAGGCATGGGTAGATATACCAGCAGGAAGAGAGAAGCAGGGTACCCCTCCGTATTTTGAACGGAAGGAGATAGTGATATAGCCGGGTAGAAAAGATGGAAATGAATACAAAATGACGTGGCAACATTGACCGGTAGTAGGTAAAGACTAAAATGAAATAAAAATAGATAAATGTGACGAATAAATAAATGAAAGAGCAACAAACAAGATATACAAAATGGTGTACATGAAAAGCGAACGAATAAAAGGAAAGATTGAACGATGAAGCAATGAAGGCGAGAGGGATGTGGGTGAATATGAAAGCCAAAAATATGTAAGAAAATGGATTGCACGTGAGGAAAATAAAGAGATTGAAACGGTCGGTACGGCTGTACAACCAACGAAAAGAAAACAAAAAATAGACTAATGAATACATGATGTTTTTTAGTAAAGAATATTAATAAATTGAAAGCGATACATATATAAATAGATGAGAGAACATGAAAGAAAATCGGAAATTGCGTGGAGGAAATTATGGGTACATGAGAAAAAGAAGAGAATTTGAAAAGAAACGGCTTCAAAATACGAATCAAATACATGATATAATGAAATGGAGTGACACATATGATACGAAATGAAGCGAAATAGAATGAAAAGATGATGAAACAGCAACAAAATACAAATTATACGAAACCTTTGACAATATCTGTGATGGGGAGCGAGCGCGGTACTGGTACGTCATGTTACGACGAAAAAGTACTTTGAAATGCCCGCTCCAAAAAGCTAAAAAGCCAAAAGGGACGCCACCGGATGCGCGATGGAACAAAAAGCCGTATACTGAGTCGGTTGTCTCCGGAGCGGGTGGGCTCTGATTGGCTGGGGTAGCGATGTATGATCATTGCCAGTCATTGGATAGAGTAGACAGGCAAAAGGGGGTACGCACTGAAGCGAAATGTCATGGGCGGGGCCCATGGTTGAATGGGTTAGTGACGCGAAATGTAGCCAACTTCCTTGGCTGACTTCTTTACACGTAAAGCACCGATGCGGCACACGCGACTACGAGCGAGTGTACGTAGGACGCACACACAATACATGCACACATTATTACACGCGCGTGTTTCTTGTACAGTTGATAATTATAATTTTTATTTGTTTGCGTGGTACGGTCGATTAACGACAGGGCGCCCCAACGTCAGGTTTTCACACTACAGGGTCGCTCGTGATCGCGCACACCTCAGGATAAAAGTGATAAACTCGACAAAAATCTCGTCTACGCGAAACGCCGAACATGTATATATACGCCAGCTCTAATTGTAAGAGTGGGTAGGGGGGAAAGAGAGTTATATCATATCGTAGAGGGCGGTATTGTAAACAAATAGCCAAACTTATGTGATGAATAATCAAAAGGATGTATATTTGTAGTTAATGTGTGTGAATAGCATTTTCATTTTGGTGTTGATTAACATGGTGAACAACAGAGGGCAGCACCGAATAGTGTTTTAAGGAGATCTTTAAATATCAAGGAGCCGATATAATGATCGATACTTTAACATATGCATTACTTGAAATGTTACAAACTACATATTGCGGAATGCATACAATTTGCTTTTCCTTCAAACTAACAATCAACAGACAGACATAGTAAATTATATACTACAAACATAAAATAACAACCAGCCATACAGTAATTTATGATTTAGTTAAACCAGTTTATTATACATTACGTAACAAAAATGTACATATGAAATTGAAAATATTACAATATAGACCCGCAACGTTTGTCATACAGCAAGACAATAATTCCACAACTGTTTGCTCTCTACCCAAATGTATAGATGGGTACTATGGTCAGAGGGAATTGGGTGTGGGCAATTATTCTTAGTGCCAACACCAGTGTCAGCTCGGTTAGTATGCTCCCTGTGGAGTTGAAAAGTACGTAATATCATTGTATGGGTTGGAAATTTACCAGTCCCGATGACCATGGGTAATAATGATTTTTTATTTAACCGCTAAGTGGCTTTTTGCAATATGTGCTATATAAATGTATATTATTATTATTGTGCATTAGTTGATGTATTTGCTGTTTATTGTAATCCAATACAACTATATTTTTATTCTATCATATTTAAAATGCATAAATAATGATAAATGTCTCAATATGAACCGTTTTTAGGTCAGCGAAATATCAATCACTATCATCCTCACCATCATCCTCTAGATTATTAGTTTGATGGAACAATGCATTAAATTTAAAATGATGTTTAGGTAATACTCTGCGCAAGGCTTTATCAAGACCCATGCCTTTATCTATCTTCCCTTGGACTTCATCAACTACTTCTTCATGAGTTATGTCATCTTTAAGAGTTATCGTCTCCATCAGAATCGTTGTGCTCACTTTCGATAGACTCGCTATCGGATCTTTCCATGGCTCCCGCATTGATCATTGTATCCTCGGTAAACCGTTTTTTATGACAACCTACATTGTACATGTCATGTTCATTATGATCCATCTCAGACCCCTCTTCTGCATGGATAGTTTCAGTGTGTCTTTTCAAATTATACTGTCTGCTGAACATTTTGTGACACAGTGGACAGGTATGCATTTTGACCGATGAGGTAAAATTAATGTTTGCTCTTTGAACGCTTGTCAGTGATTAACAAGGAATGAACAAAGTCATTCATTAATATATTGATGAGATAGATTTTAACTCTGTCAAGTCACTGTTTACTCGCGCGCATGAGTGCTCATCCCTACTCGCATGAGTGATCATGGCACTCACACGACTGGTAAGTGTACTCACATTGCAAGATTGAAGTTATTAACACCTAGACAGAATGATTTTCGCAGAGGTCGTAATATGGCTCGTAGCAACTCGGAGTAAACTCGGAGCAACTCGGAGTAAACTCGGAGCAACTCGGAGTAAACTCGGAGTAAACTCGGAGCAATTCGAAGAAACTCGGAGTAAACTCAGAGCAACTCGGAGTAAACTCAGAGTAAACTCGGAGCAACTCGGAGTAAAATCGGAGCAACTCGGAGTAAACTCGGATCAACTCGGAGCGACTCGGCACAATTCGGAGCAACTCGGCACAACTCGCAAAGGGGGTCGGAATAATTCAAACATATGAAATATTGAAACATTGAAATATTGACCCAAAGAAGTACACTAAAATGAACTTCGTTTTTTTAAATTTTTTTATTATTATTATTTTTTTTTAATAATGTGTAAGGTGGTCTTCATGAAACTGGTTGAAAAAACACAAGCTGACTGTTGCTCAACCTGCACAAATTGTAAGATTAAAGTTATAATCAATCAGACACAATGATTCGCACAGAGGTCGTAATATCATGAAATGGACCAACTCGGCACTACTCGGAGCTACTCGGAGTAAACTCGGAGCAACTCGGAGTAAACTCGGAGCAACTCGGAGTAAACTCGGAGCAATTCGGAGTAAACTCTGAGCAATACGGAGTAAAATCGGACCAATTCGGACCAACTCGGAGTAAACTCGGAGCAACTCGGACCAACTCGGAGTAAACTCGGAGCAACTCGGCACAACTCGGAACACCTCGGGGGGACATCTCGAAAAGGGGTCAGAAAAATTCAAACATGTTTGAAATATTGACCCGAGCTTGGATCGGCTTTATACAAAGAAATGAAAATCACCTTACATATAATAAATAAGGATGATTACCCCTCATTGTCATTTGAGACTCGATATTTTCAACAAAAGGGAGAAGGACATGTTCAAACATGTTTGCCATTATCGCCGAAGAAGTATACTCGATCTACCTTTTGTTGAAAATATCGAGTCTCAAATGACAATGAGGGGTAATCATCCTTATTTATTATATGTAAGGTGATTTTCATTTCTTTGTATAAAGCCGATCCAAGCTCGGGTCAATATTTCAAACATGTTTGAATTTTTCTGACCCCTTTTCGAGATGCCCCCCCGAGGTGTTCCGAGTTGTGCCGAGTTGCTCCGAGTTTACTCCGAGTTGGTCCGAGTTGCTCCGAGTTTACTCCGAGTTGGTCCGAGTTGGTCCGATTTTACTCCGTATTGCTCAGAGTTTACTCCGAATTGCTCCGAGTTTACTCCGAGTTGCTCCGAGTTTACTCCGAGTTGCTCCGAGTTTACTCCGAGTAGCTCCGAGTAGTGCCGAGTTGGTCCATTTCATGATATTACGACCTCTGTGCGAATCATTGTGTCTGATTGATTATAACTTTAATCTTACAATTTGTGCAGGTTGAGCAACAGTCAGTTTGTGTTTTTTCAACCAGTTTCATGAAGACCACCTTACACATTAATAAAAAAAAATAATAATAATAAAAAAAAAAAAACAAACGAAGTTCATTTTAGTGTACTTCTTTGGGTCAATATTTCAATGTTTCAATATTTCATATGTTTGAATTATTCCGACCCCCTTTGCGAGTTGTGCCGAGTTGCTCCGAATTGTGCCGAGTCGCTCCGAGTTGATCCGAGTTTACTCCGAGTTGCTCCGATTTTACTCCGAGTTGCTCCGAGTTTACTCTGAGTTTACTCCGAGTTGCTCTGAGTTTACTCCGAGTTTCTTCGAATTGCTCCGAGTTTACTCCGAGTTTACTCCGAGTTGCTCCGAGTTTACTCCGAGTTGCTCCGAGTTTACTCCGAGTTGCTACGAGCCATATTACGACCTCTGCGAAAATCATTCTGTCTAGGTGTTAATAACTTCAATCTTGCAATGTGAGTACACTTAGCAGTCGTGTGAGTGCCATGATCACTCATGCGAGTAGGGATGAGCACTCATGCGCGCGAGTAAACAGTGACTTGACAGAGTTAAAATCTAACTCATCAATATATTAATGAATGACTTTGTTCATTCCTTGTTAATCACTGACAAGCGTTCAAAGAGCAAACATTAATTTTACCTCATCGGTCAAAATGCATACCTGTCCACTGTGTCACAAAATGTTCAGCAGACAGTATAATTTGAAAAGACACACTGAAACTATCCATGCAGAAGAGGGGTCTGAGATGGATCATAATGAACATGACATGTACAATGTAGGTTGTCATAAAAAACGGTTTACCGAGCATACAATGATCAATGCGGGAGCCATGGAAAGATCCGATAGCGAGTCTATCGAAAGTGAGCACAACGATTCTGATGGAGACGATAACTCGTCACAAAGTGAAGGAGAAACTGAATGCAGTTCTGATCTAGAAGACAATGCGGCTTTTCAAGATTGGTTGGGCGACGCCAAAGAAACAACTAATGACGCATGGACTGAGAAATATGAAAAATATATACAAGAGGGCTTGAGTAAAGAGAATGCAAGGGAAAAGGCAGATGTTAAAACAATGTGGGTGGTCAAGAGATGCTTCTTTGATACCTATAAAGATTTTCTATTCAGCTATTTTCATCTTAAAGATGACATAACTCATGAAGAAGTAGTTGATGAAGTCCAAGGGAAGATATATAAAGGCATGGGTCTTGATAAAGCCTTGCGCAGAGTATTACCTAAACATCATTTTAAATTTAATGCATTGTTCCATCAAACTAATGATCTAGAGGATGATGGTGAGGATGATAGTGATTGATATTTCGCTGACCTAAAAACGGTTCATATTGAGACATTTATCATTATTTATGCATTTTAAATATGATAGAATAAAAATATAGTTGTATTGGATTACAATAAACAGCAAATACATCAACTAATGCACAATAATAATAATATACATTTATATAGCACATATTGCAAAAAGCCACTTAGCGGTTAAATAAAAAATCATTATTACCCATGGTCATCGGGACTGGTAAATTTCCAACCCATACAATGATATTACGTACTTTTCAACTCCACAGGGAGCATACTAACCGAGCTGACACTGGTGATGGCACTAAGAATAATTGCCCACACCCAATTCCCTCTGACCATAGTACCCATCTATACATTTGGGTAGAGAGCAAACAGTTGTGGAATTATTGTCTTGCTGTATGACAAACGTTGCGGGTCTATATTGTAATATTTTCAATTTCATATGTACATTTTTGTTACGTAATGTATAATAAACTGGTTTAACCAAATCATAAATTACTGTATGGCTGGTTGTTATTTTATGTTTGTAGTATATAATTTACTATGTCTGTCTGTTGATTGTTAGTTTGAAGGAAAAGCAAATTGTATGCATTCCGCAATGTAGTTTGTAACATTTCAAGTAATGCATATGTTAAAGTATCGATCATTATATCGGCTCCTTGATATTTAAAGATCTCCTTAAAACACTATTCGGTGCTGCCCTCTGTTGTTCACCATGTTAATCAACACCAAAATGAAAATGCTATTCACACACATTAACTACAAATATACATCCTTTTGATTATTCATCACATAAGTTTGGCTATTTGTTTACAATACCGCCCTCTACGATATGATATAACTCTCTTTCCCCCCTACCCACTCTTACAATTAGAGCTGGCGTATATATACATGTTCGGCGTTTCGCGTAGACGAGATTTTTGTCGAGTTTATCACTTTTATCCTGAGGTGTGCGCGATCACGAGCGGCCCTGTAGTGTGAAAACCTGACGTTGGGGCGCCCTGTCGTTAATCGACCGTACCACGCAAACAAATAAAAATTATAATTATCAACTGTACAAGAAACACGCGCGTGTAATAATGTGTGCATGTATTGTGTGTGCGTCCTACGTACACTCGCTCGTAGTCGCGTGTGCCGCATCGGTGCTTTACGTGTAAAGAAGTCAGCCAAGGAAGTTGGCTACATTTCGCGTCACTAACCCATTCAACCATGGGCCCCGCCCATGACATTTCGCTTCAGTGCGTACCCCCTTTTGCCTGTCTACTCTATCCAATGACTGGCAATGATCATACATCGCTACCCCAGCCAATCAGAGCCCACCCGCTCCGGAGACAACCGACTCAGTATACGGCTTTTTGTTCCATCGCGCATCCGGTGGCGTCCCTTTTGGCTTTTTAGCTTTTTGGAGCGGGCATTTCAAAGTACGTTTTCGTCGTAACATGACGTACCAGTACCGCGCTCGCTCCCCATCACAGATATTGTCAAAGGTTTCGTATAATTTGTATTTTGTTGCTGTTTCATCATCTTTTCATTCTATTTCGCTTCATTTCGTATCATATGTGTCACTCAATTTCATTATATCATGTATTTGATTCGTATTTTGAAGCCGTTTCTTTTCAAATTCTCTTCTTTTTCTCATGTACCCATAATTTCCTCCACGCAATTTCCGATTTTCTTTCATGTTCTCTCATCTATTTATATATGTATCGCTTTCAATTTATTAATTCTTTACTAAAAAACATCATGTATTCATTAGTCTATTTTTTGTTTTCTTTTCGTTGGTTGTACAGCCGTACCGACCGTTTCAATCTCTTTATTTTCCTCACGTGCAATCCATTTTCTTACATATTTTTGGCTTTCATATTCACCCACATCCCTCTCGCCTTCATTGCTTCATCGTTCAATCTTTCCTTTTATTCGTTCGCTTTTCATGTACACCATTTTGTATATCTTGTTTGTTGCTCTTTCATTTATTTATTCGTCACATTTATCTATTTTTATTTCATTTTAGTCTTTACCTACTACCGGTCAATGTTGCCACGTCATTTTGTATTCATTTCCATCTTTTCTACCCGGCTATATCACTATCTCCTTCCGTTCAAAATACGGAGGGGTACCCTGCTTCTCTCTTCCTGCTGGTATATCTACCCATGCCTACCCTGACCTTTAAATATCCTGGCATTCGTCACATCCGCACATACCCACCCTCATCTTTAATGTACTGGTACACCTACACCATCCACGTGTTGTAATACCCAATATATTTCACGCGATTCTCACCGCCTAACGTACATCTTTCATTTTGTACGCGTTCACGCTGTTTCTAACTTATTCGTTTTTCATTCACGCATGGTTGTTCCTTACCTGTTTTACGTTTTAGTTTATCACTCCCTACCGCTCGTATATTGTCTTTCAATTTGTACGCGTTCACACTTATTCGTTTTCATTCACACGCAGTCGTTCCTTACCTGTTTGCGTTTTAGTTTCTCACACCCTACCACTCGTATATTGTCTTCCATTTTGTACGCGTTCACACTTATTCGTTTTCATTCACACATATAGTCGTTCCTATACATATTTGCGTTTATTCATTCCTTCGATTATCACTCACCCATACAACTCATTCTTCTATCATATATTTCATTCTTCACGTTCATACTATTTCCATCTCAAACCCTTATTCGTTTTATTCATACCTATTTTCTTCATTTATCTACATTCTTTCTCAGCATATCATTCGTTCATATTTGTTCTCTCAATGGTCCTATACCAACAATCTTTGACAATTCAGACCACGCCCCTCCTAAACTGCCGCGCTCGATGAAAAAAATCCCCCGATGCAAATTTCCCTTAGCAACTCATTGCTACCAGAAAAAAACAATACCCTCATAATTACAGATATCCCATTACATAACATATTATCAGATAAGGTGCTTCGTCACCGGAAAACAATACCCTCATTAATCAGCATTTTCTTGCACTTATTACGTAACAAATTGCTGAGTCATTTTTTTGCCCTATAGAGACTGGTCATACTACTGATATGCGCCAACTCATTTCACTGATTTTTGGCGTAGTTATTATTATCCAGTAATGAACACTTCATTCATACTTAATAATACTTAATACATAAAACAAGGCGCCTAACAGGCAGCCAGCAGCCTGTTGTGCTCTGCAATTTTTCATTCCATTATATTGACTTTTGTTAAGTAAGTGATTTGATATTTATATCAGTGGAGAGGACTTATCTTGGATATGTGTTTGAACTGTTTTTTGTATAACTACCTTTTGGAGTGAGGAATGAAGCAGATTCGTTTTGACATTTTTGACATTTTGGAAGTGTAACCTGGCTCCATTGGAAATTGTACATGACCTTCACATGTACAGTAGGACAATTAGCTCTACACACACGTATACACACACTCACACAGCATACACTGGTTGTACTTGTGTGTGTACTGGAACTTTTGTGTGTGCATAATGGAGTGGTCACACGATACTTGCGACGACCTGCAACAGCTTGCGATTGGTCACGTGCACATATAACTGGGTACATGTGTACCCAGTTGCCAAAACTTCTCCAAGTTGAAAAGTGCTTTAGAAACTCTTCGTTTCATCTTTACATAATTAACGGACAATGTAGTATCAATATGGAGCAGTAAGAAGCAGCTAGGAGCAAGGAGTCATTTTTAAAGCAAACTTGTGGAATACAAATACCTAACTTTGGAGTTGAATTTTATTCACTGAGACAGAGGACATATAAGAACTTGCCTACAGTCCCATGTATTCATTTTTATGAAACCATCTGGTTGCATTGTATATACACAGTGTATACTATAGTAGTGTCTCATTCAGTTTATTCAACCCAAGCCAACCGTGAATTGACTTACCCACCACCCATTGTATTCCTGAATACCCTATTCAAAAAGTTCGCTGACCATTTCACTTGGCGGATTATCTCCCCACACTGCATTCATTCATCTTCACCATGGCTTCACCTCCCGACTCAGTGAATGCAAGGTCATTAAGGTCATCTGGGAAAGCTAGCGTCAGTGGGAGTACTGGAAGTGCAAAGGCTGTACAGCAGAACGTCATCTCTGCAGTCATACAGGACATCCTGACAAATGATCATTTCCTGAAGCTGGTGGAGCAGGAGGTTGACAAACGGCTTGCTGAGCTGACGACAGTTGAGAAGCTGGAAGGTCTAGTCCTCGATCTAGAGTCGGGAGCCAGAGAACGAGATCGGAAGATCAAGGCGCTGGAGGAGAGGGTGAAATCACAAGGTGCAGCCATTGATGCTTCAAGACGAAACGCCAACACTCAAGAGCAGTACTCGAGACGAAATTGCCTGAGATTTTATGGAATAGCCGAACAAGATCGCGAGGATACAGATGAGGCCATCATCAAATTGGCCAACGACACCCTCAAGGTCCCGCTCAGCATGGCGGACATAGAGCGATCGCACAGAATCACCCAGAGGAGGAAGGAACCGGATCCAAGGAAGAGAGATCAGCATGCACCGCGTCCCATCATTGTCAAATTCGTGTCCTATCGAATGCGACAACTCATCATGAGGAATCGCCGAAAATTAGCAGGTCAAAGTAAGTCAATACAAGAAGATCTCACAAGCACGAACGTAAAGCTACTGATGGAGGCAAAGAAATGTGAGCAAGTTCAAGATGCCTGGACAGCAGACGGCCGCATCATTGCGTTGATCAAGACCGGTGGTGACCCGATGAAACGCGGAATAAACAGTATCGATGATCTGAGAAGACTTTAGACTCGTGAGTTAGAGATGATACATTTTAATCCTCAAAGTCAACATTTCGAAAATCATTTTACTTCTGGCTGGATGCCATTTTAACATATTTATTCTCGTCACAGACTTTTGAATCATTTAAAATCATTTTTGAATGTTTTTAACGTTTTCTTTTCTTTTTTGTATGTTGTTTCACTTTTAGCTTAACAAATATATTTTTTGTATTTCTTCTTACATTTCCTTGCCTTTTGTAAATTGCAAACCTTCATTACAATGCTTTCTCTTTTATTGGTATGTTTTCAATCCCAATCTACATGCATAACATCACAGCATATGAACGCCAGCCTTGCCCTAGTTAAACATGGATACGATATCAGATAGATTACCTTTTGATTCCCCGTATGTGACTCCTGATGAATTTAATATTCAAACTTTTGTTGATAATACACAATTATCTATGATACATTTTAATTGCCGAAGCTTAAAGAAGAATTTTGATAATATGAACATGTTTTTAGACTGTTTTGACTTAAAATTTGATATAATTGGATTAACAGAGACTTGGTTAAAAGAGAGTGAATGCACATTTTTAAATATTCCTAATTATGCTTTTCTTGCCAATAATCGTACTCACAAACGAGGAGGTGGTGTAGGTATTTATGTTCATAAGGATGTTGATTTTAAAAGACAACATGACTTAGAAATTATGGATGATGTTTTTGAATCTATTTGTATTGAAGTACATAATTTACATTCTCATAAAAATTTTATAGTTAATATTATATATAGACCTCCAGATAAATCAATATTATCTTTTATTGATAAACTTGAAATAATTTTACAAAAAATATCAAATGAAAAAAAGGAGAGTCTTTTACTTGGAGATTTCAATGTAAATTTATTGAGTTTGAATACATCATCAAATAGTTTCTTAGACTTGCTAACATCCTTTTATTTTACTCCTTTAATTTCTAAGCCTACACGAGTCACTGTTGAGTGTGCGACTCGTTTAGATAATATTTTTACGAATAATATAGATAATATATGCTACTCTGGTATATTCTCTTGTGATTTTAGTAACCATTGTGCAATATTCGCAATATCTCGTAATATAAAAAATAAACTACCGCAATCTTTCTATTATAAACGTGTGATAAATGACGAATCTATTGCCCGGTTTAGTACCTTGTTACGTGAACAAGATTGGTTATTTATACACAATTTCGATGATGTAAATGACAGATTTGAATCATTTTTTAATCAATATATGCTCCTTTATAATAAATGTTTTCCTGTCAAGAAAGTTCAATCGAAATTGAAAAAGGAAAAGAAACCTTGGTTTAATAATTCGTTGCGTAAAATGTGCAAAAAGAAACATGTATTGTATAGGAAGTATGTTAAGAATCCTACAGTAATAAGAAAAAGAAGATTCAATAAATTTAGAAATGTATTTAATACACAAATGAGAAAGTGTAAACGCGAATATTATATAAATAAATTTAATGAATTAAATTGTGATATGAATAAAACATGGAAAATGATAAACAAAATTCTTAATAAATCCAATACTAAAGATCAATGTAAATCAATTATAGATGAAGGTATTTTAAAAGAAGACAAACATGATATTGTAAATTGTTTTAATGCTTATTTTAGCACAATAGGAGGTAAGCTCACAGAAAAGTTAGTAGATTGTGAAACTGATTTTGAATATTACTTAAAAAAAAGATTACCCCATTCTATGTTTTTAGCACCAATAACTCTTGCCGATATTTTAGAAGTTGTTCGTGATTTTAAAGTTAACAAGAGCCCGGGGTTTGATGATGTTAATGTTAAAGTGTATAAAAAGACTATTACTTTTATTTTACAGCCATTGTGCAATATTTTTAATCTTTCATTGGAGTGCGGAGTATTTCCGGACCAACTTAAATTAGCTAAAGTAGTTCCAGTATTTAAAAAGGGTGACAAAAATATGGCATCAAACTATAGACCGATTTCGTTATTGTCAGTATTTACAAAGACATTTGAAAAAATAATGTTTAATAAACTCATGAGTTATATAGAGAGGAATAATATTTTATATGAAAGGCAATTTGGTTTTCGACATGGCTACTCAACAAGTATTTACTCATAATCTTGCCAATATTTTTGAACAAAAGAAATTTGTAATAGGAATCTTTTTAGACCTCTCGAAAGCTTTCGATTGTATAAACCATGATATATTATTGAAAAAATTAGAGCATTATGGCATAAGAGGAAACATTTTGAAATGGTTTCATAGTTACCTTTTTAATCGTAAACAATTTTTTTATCTCGATAATTGTTCATCTGACACTCAGTACATACAAACGGGTGTTCCACAGGGATCTGTGCTTTGCTATTGCTCTGACCATTGCTATTTTTGTTATTTGTGAATGATTTTCAGTATGTTAGTGATTTATTCTTTTCAATTATGTTTGCAGATGATACAAACTTATTGTTTTCAGGCACTGATATAGTTGAATTGAATAATATAGTCAATACGGAAATGAACAATGTTCGTAAGTGGTTTATTGCAAATCGTTTAATTATTAATATGGATAAAACATGTAACATGCTTTTTAAGCCAAAACATTTATTTGTAGATAATGCCAAGCTTCAAATTAAAATTGGTAATATCGATATTCAGAAGGTTGATAAAATAAAATTGTTAGGCGTAACAATTGATGCAAAATTATCATGGAGAGAACATGTCAATGATATATCTTGTAAAATATGTAGAGCAATTGGTGTTATTTATCGTGTAAAGCCCATTGTTCCAATGAAAGTAGTTTTAATGTTGTATAATACACTGATTTTACCTTATTTATCATATTGCAATATAGTGTGGGGAAATTGTGCAATATCAATTAGCAATAGGCTGCATATACTTCAAAAACGTGTAATAAGAATAATGTGTAATGCCCAACCTCTTAGCCATAGCTCTCCTTTGTTTTATAAATTAAATATTTTAACTATATATCAATTGAATCAATTCCAAATTGCAATGTTTATGTATTCTTATTTTAAAGGCTCGCTTCCATCCATATTTAATAATATTTTTAATCTCAATTGTGCAATTCATCAACACAACACAAGAGCTCAGGGGAATGTACGTCTACCATTTTATAAATATAATTTCTCAAGAACTACCATTACCTTTGTAGGATCAAAAAGCTGGAATATGGTACCAAATGAATTAAAATTGTGTCCAACATTATCCAATTTTAAAAAGAAATTCAAATTGTATATTATGCTGTGCAATCACTCTTAGAACTGTTCATGCATGTAAACAAACTCTTTTAGTTTTTATCTCCCCTCCCCCTCTCTGTTTACTTTCTCTGTCACTACCTCCCTCTCTGTCTCTTTAATCCCTATACATGTATTCATTATCCAGTCTTTTGTTAGTTTCTCGGGGACTGCCCTAGATAAGCCTTTATTTTGGCTTTTGGTTATCCCCCCACATTCAAATACGGTTTATACTTTTCCCCCTTACTTCTGTATTTTCAATCTATGGTGTCTTTTTTTGTTGTTGTTGTTGTTTTTTCATGCCTTACTTGTTTGTATATAATTATGTAAAAGTATATTTGCAGTAGTAATTGTTATGTATATGATATGTTTTTGTATTCTTTGCTTTTACATTGTATTTTAAACTTTGAATGTGGAAATAAAATAAAATCAAATCAAAGGCGGATTTTGCCAAAGTCTGTAACACATTACCGCCCCGTACAAAATCACTGCAGATATACAATATAGACACTCACAAAATGTTCCGCAATTCAAGGATGAGCGTTAATATCTCTCTCTGCTCTTATATTGATATTGATGCACAAATTATGGAATACTACTACAACTACTACTACTACTACTACTACTACTACTACTATAACAATAATATTATTTAATAATAATTAATAATAATTGTAAAAATGTTGCGCCTAATAGCCTCTAAGCGTCAGACCCGCATTGTACACATCCTCTACTCCCCGAGGAGCATGCATGCTAACGGTGGGCTACCCTAGTATTAGTGCACCAAGCTTATTATGAAATTAGCCTGAGTATGGAGCCATATCAAAGACAAATGTAAATATAAACATAGGACGTGGTGCAAGCTTTTGGCTTTTAGCTCATACAAAGACCCCCAATGGGCCAAATATAAATTACCGCGGTAAACAAGGTAGAAAAACAACAATAATAACTGTGGGACATGAAGGACCCAAGAGCGCAAGAGCCGAGACCACCCCCCCCCCCCCCCCCCCCCCCACCTTCGTTGTCACGTGGATGCCGATCCCAATCATGACAATACAAATATGTCGGTTGAATTATAGGCCTACCTCCCTTTCAATGGTGAGGGTGTGTAATGAGAATAAATAACTTTTGATGAAAAGCAGAAATATCTAGAGGACTGCCAGGAGTATTCAGGATAAATCATTGTCTACCAAACAATGCATCGTTGCCGTGGATACAATTTAAATAGGTCACCGCAATTACCGCATGCGATGAGACTTGCCTGAAGTATTCAGGATTAAGACAAGTATTGTCTACCAAACCATGAATATTTGCCATGGATACAATTTCAATGGGACAATGGGGTGAGCTGCAGCCACCGCACTAACCGCATTCACCGCATGCTCTCTCTCTCTTCTATTGTTTTGATCGCAACGGATTTTGAACCGACTTTTTGATGTTCAAAAACCTTGCGACAAGACTTGCGACGGGAACCTGCCGTCGCAAGAGAACACACGGCGCATGCGTTCCACGTGACCGGTCGTGCTATTGTTTGATCAACAACCCAAAACCGGGCTTATAATGCTTATTAAGCACAATAAATCAGATGTAAGGTTTATTTTAGCCGAAATGTAATACACAAAACATATTCATGGCTATAATTGGGAATTAGACCGAATTTATTGCGATATTTGCATTCTGTTGTAACATATAGTTATTTCGAACATGATCGGCCCTTCATAAGTTCTTTTGTCTTGTTGCAGGCTGTTGGAGGTCGTCGCAAGTATCGTGTGACCAAGCCATAATGGAAACCCAAGTTATCTTTCTTCTGTTGCTGTGTGTGTATGCATACACAATTGACACTCATGCACTGGAGCTACACACACAAAGTGAAAGTGATTTTGTTACGCAATTGAAAGGACCGTTCCTCAAAAGGAAAGGATTTTTAAAATCAGGTATTTCTTACTATAATAACTCTTGTGCCTGTTTTAACCCTGAATTACTTAGCAGTGGGGATGTGCATCCGAACCCTGGCCCGCCTATAAATAAGAATCATGAAAATCAGTCTAATTTAGTAACCCCAAACTCTGTATTATGACCGGACTAAATACTCTGTTCATGAACTTTACCAATTGCGTCACAGGGTACCTGTTCATTAACGGTTACCCAGTATTACTTGGAGACTTTTAATTGATCTTGGTATAAATGGAAAAAACGCTAAATGCAGAGGTTGTAGAGGGGAAAGAAGGAAACAGCGCAATATTGAAGTGCATCGGACTGTATAAAGAAAGCCCATTTATCCTGCATGTGAGATCCATATTGAACCCCGCAATTTAGTAACTGTCAAAATTAATAGATGGAACCTTCCTTCATTATTGAACACCTCGGTTCCAGCGACGCCACAGCGCATCACCCCTGGGGCTTCGGTTCCAGCGACGCCACAGCACATCACTTCGGTTCCAGCGACGCCACAGCGCATCACCCCTGGGGCTTCGAATCCAGCGGACGCCACATCACATCACCCCTGGAGCTTCGGTTCCAGCGACGCCACAGCACATCACCCCTGGGACTTCGGTTCCAGCGACGCCACAGCGCATCACCCCTGGGGCTTTGGTTCCAGCGACGACACCGCACATCACCCCTGGGACTTCGGTTCCAGTGACGCCACAGCGCATCACCCCTGGGGCTTCGGTTCCAACGACTCCGCGGCGTCTTATCCCTAAAGTATTGCTTCTACCGAGCCTGTTCCTCGCAAATGCCCGCTCTCTAAACAACAAAGTAGATGAAGCAGAGCTGAGCTTCAATCACAACAAGGTTGATATTGCTGCAATCACGGAAACGTGGTTGACGGATATCAGCCAACATGGTGCAGTGATCTCCGGTTACACCATGCATAATAAAAATAGAATTGATCAACGCGGTGGGGGAGTCGCCATCTACACAAGAGGTAACCTCACTACAGAAAGTCTGCAGAACCACCATTGTCAGTTTGAATGCTTGTGGTTAAAAATAAATCTTGAAAAAAGCAGAAGCAGTATACCAAGAGTTTATGTCGGGGTGGTATACTACCCTCCAGGTGCTCCATACAGCCAAAACCTTGTGGAACACATTCACCATACAGTTGACGATATTAGAGCTCACGATTGCTCTTCCCTCATTGTCCTTCTTGGCGACTTTAATTATCTTCCGACGAATAATTTTGACCAAAATTTGATGCTTACACAAATGATTCAGTTCCATACACGCGGAAATGCAACTCTTGATAAGATTTTTGTAAACTATCCTGATTTGTTTCACCCACCACAATGTTTGGCACCTTTGGGCTCAAGTGACCACTCATCAATTTTGTTAAAACCTTTACACGCTCTTCCCTGCTTGAAAAAACCCATACTCTGCCGCCCATACCGCGATTCTGCGGTTCGAGCGTTCGGGCAGTGGATCACACAACAAGATTGGAGCAATATTCTTAGTGGGGATGAACTCAATGATATTGTTCAATGTTTTAATAAAGACTTTCATATGGAATTTAAGAAGGCCTTTCCACTCACTAGATCACTCTTATCTAGTAACGACGAACCTTGGATGAATCATAAAATTAAAACTCTCATGAAACAGCGAGATAAGGCATATAAAAGGAAACTCATTGACCCACAAAATTGGAAGAAATTAAGAGACTCTGTTCAAAAGGAAATAATTAATGCAAAAACTAGGTACTTTAATGCATCTGTACGTAATCTCAAATCAAGTCAACCCGCTCAATGGCATAAGTACATAAAGAAGGTGTGTAAATTGAACTCTAAACGTGTAGAAATTCCAGGGGCAGTAGATGATCCTATTACTATTGCAACTACCATCAACACCCATTTTGCAAACATTTGTTCTCAACTTCCCCCGTTGGATTACACACTGTTACCTGCATACTTGCCTGCAGAAACACCACCAACCATTTATTTTGGCAAAGTACTCAAAGTTTTGAAGAATTTAAATGCCAATAAATCTGGCCATCAAAACGATTTGCCTGTCAGGTTAATTAAAGAATTTGCATTCGAATTAGCTGAACCATTAACTTGCATTTTTAATAAATGCATCTACGATCGGATTTTCCCTGATATTTGGAAAACAGCAGCAATCACCCCCGTCCCGAAGGAAAATAACATTAACTCCTTTGATCAATTGTGACCCATCTCTCTCACCCCAATATTTGCGAGAGTATTGGAATCATTCATTGCAAAATGGGTAGTTGATGACATTGTTGAATATGTTGATAATAAGCAATTTGGAAATGTGAAAGGATCTTCGACTACACATTACTTGGTTGATCTTTTTAATTTTGTGATGCATGGTCTTGACAAACCTGGGCACTATGCATACTTAACCACTATAGATTTTACTAAAACGTTCGACCGGGTAAACCACAATATTGTAATTAAGAAACTGATTGATTTGGGTGTCAGAAGATTCATTATTCCAATCATTTGTAGTTTACTCAGTAATATAACTCAGTGTACTAAAATTGGTGGCAACAACTCACCCTTGTTGCAAACAACATGTGGAGTGCCACAAGGCACTAAACTAGGCCCAATTTTATTGTTGGTACTTGTTAATGATGCAGCGGATGAATCTGAACATAGATGGAAATATGTTGACGATTTGACGCTTGGAGAAGTAATTAAACGAAACCAGTGGCCATATTCATAAAACCCCGATAAGCTAGTTGGTTGATCAAATTACGATTTCGATGTCCGCTAGGCTTAACTGGTATTCACAAAAGGCCGATAGGCTAAATTCACTATCGTAGTCAAGGCCTGGCCTAGCATGACAACCCATCTGTCTAAATTCCACAATAATCGGAAAATTAAACGAGATTTAAATGAAATTTAGATTGAAGTTTAATTATGATTCTACGAAGTATAGGCCTAATATGAGGAATCAGGTAGGACGCACATCTGTTGCGGCCGAAATAGCACCACATTTTTGTAGACAATAGGTTTTCTATTGATATGCAAATGAGCTCTCGCTCCCCCGTGTATATATACGCCGCGGTTTCGCGACAACGCCATTCTTCAAAGAAAAGGCTCGCCCAACTCCACAAGGGTACGGGTCTTATAACGCCACAGACGTGATAGAGTATACGAATCCCTGGCACTGAAAGTGTAAAGAATCTTCGATAAGCTTTACACCCCAGTCAATCCGACGGATAGTAGGGCGGGTACCTGATTCCTCATATTAGGCCTATACTTCGTAGAATCATAATTAAACTTCAATCTAAATTTCATTTAAATCTCGTTTAATTTTCCGATTCTACTTCGTATGGCCTAATGAATCGGAATCAGGTAGGACCTTCAAAGCCAGAGTTGGGGAGCTAATACTACGCACGACAGTACTAGCCAGAATTGTCGTGCCCGATAGACAAGTCACGCGGCGCGGACGGCCAAATAAAATCCATTCTAAATCAGTGCCCGTAAGAATACAGGTACATCAATAATATTATAGCTTGCATTATTTCCTTACTAATACAGTCATGATGTCCGCGTAAACATATTCCACGAACGGACAAACGCGACGCGTGCATGTGTCCGCGTGATCCTGCATACCTGTACAGTAATCTCGGGATCGAATAATACGATCCCCGGAATAAGGAGCTAGAAATCCAAATCAAAAAAGCTGTATCATCTAAATTGAGCCAACATATTCTCTTCCTCTGGTTGTTATCACTCACTGAAGTCGAGAGTGAGGGAGAGTCTAAACTCAAATATAAAACTACGAGATTAAGTACGGTGTACCAAATAACAAGGAAAAAGACAGTATGATTCAACAATTCCGAATGTTCACGATCCCAACGGAACATGCAGTGCCATTGCACACGGAATCCATACATTATTTATGTGAGAAAAGCAGTGTTATCCTGCATTATAATGATTTTATCCGTACCATCATAGTGACAATCAACACTTAACGTTTGGATGGCCCTTTCAGCGAAAGCTCTTTCAGGCGGTTTCTCCGCCTGTCCGTAAGGATTGATCAATCCACTTTATACATCTATATTCTCCGACGACCCTAGCCCGAGTATACGGAACCAGTCATGAACGGGATAAGACAATAATGCCATTGACCCAACACGTATAGTATAATACTTATTTACATATTACAAATGAACGCAATATCACAAAGTGTTCGCCACACAATAGGGCGGCACGATAACAAACGTATCGTTGACTATCAAGGCGACCAGATTGGCGCCGTTCTACCATGCTGCAATTGGATCCAAACGTTGTGGCAATAAAAGTTATGCCATCAACCTACTGAACATGCTGATGGCCTATGCTGACGCATAACGATGGGGCTTAAATTAAAATGCATATGATGCTAACATACCGGCGCCCAACATGAAAGTCGCACCGGCGGTCCGAAATTACCAATTTCGAAAAAAAAAACAGCAACAACGAAAGCCACTGGAGGTTATTCCAAGTGTGTTGCTTCTAAAGTACCTTATATAAAGGTACACACGACCGTTAAAGCGGTCCTAAACAAGAGTGATATAATCAATACATCTGTGCCATCCGACCCGGAACAAGCCCAGCGATCACTCAAAACAAACTAACGTAAGACATTGAAGTAACCCCGAGATAAACAAGTATCTGAAAGCTACACCTGTCACGTGTAATGCGTCAACCATGCCAAGGAAACCGAATGTATACGCTTCCTTTGCAAAAACAATTCGAAAAGTATTCAAACCAGCTTCTGTCCGCACGTACGACTGACCAATGCTGAAACGGACATTGACACATGATTGTGCAGTAGTGCTTCTAAAGAATGGATCATAAGGCGCTAGTTCCGATATAAACACGCCCCAAACAAATTACGTAGGCGTAACGACTAGGGCATTGAATCACGATAATGCCATATACTATATATATAATAGATCGATCACCTGGCGTCAAAAACGCCAATCAATAGATCACGGCAAATAATCTAGTTCCGCAAATAGATTAGTATGAACGACTGCCTAATCTCCGTCAACGTTAGTACGAATAAAATACTGCAACACTCAATCCATTATAGCGGGACGATAGCACGCAACCGTCAATACAGATACGTGTCGGCATTACCGTGCCTAAACAGAACGCATTGTTCAGATTCGACTGTCAGTTGTCGCAACCTATGATATAGGGGCAACAAAGTATGTTCACACCTTGAACATTGTTCATCATGTCCACTTTGTATTGCTATAGAAATGAACGATACTGTTGTCATGCAGAACAAATAATGCTGTGTTCTCAAGCTAAAATATCCACCTACTCGGATATACATCCTTTCAAATCGGAACACATAACAGGGCGAAGCAACACGAATAAAAGGAGTGGTATGGGGATAATCCTCTCGCCTGATGAACTGACCTGGAATGCGACAACTTTAAGACAAATGCGGTGGAATGTGTTGTGCTTAGCACGCCACCGCTTCATAAGGTTAAGCCAGACGGGTCCACCATAATGTCTTGGCACTAGAACATGAGCTCTCAGCCGCACTGTCTTCACAGAGGTATCCTTTCCGGAACCACTCAGTCAGCTCTGCTTTGCATTGTTTGGTAATGAAAAACGTCCGGTTTACCCTTGACAATGGCTTGCCTAATTCTGGCAAAGTCAAAAGGCATAAGAATATTGTGTAATTCGACTAAGACATGAGAACAATTTACATCGTACGATATAAGGGGAGGATCCCTGTACTCATATCGTGAAACTAGGCACGGATGACCGGAGATAAAACTGTACACCTTCACATAATACAACTGCACGAACATAAAGACCGCACATACCGGGCCGGGAGCTTTTGCATTCATACTATTAAAGAGGCGCACCATTGATAACATTCAATAGCAAGTATCCATGGCTACGTGCGCCAAAAAGCGAGCAATAGACTGACCCGCGCCCAGGGCGGGGCATTGGCTCACAGCCAAACGCCCTTGTATTGTAATTCCTCTTACAATTTAGACGAGTAAAATTATCCGTCTTCAAGCCAAACAAATGACCCGTCATAATCCGCGTGGACATACCACGATCCGCCCAAATAAAGGCTCCTTGAAATGGTCGACATGTCGACAAATGACTAATCAAAAGATGGAGCGTCGTTAAAGGGGCCCTGCAACCCAAATA
Source organism: Echinarachnius parma (assembly GCA_037951105.1). Lineage (NCBI taxonomy): Eukaryota > Metazoa > Echinodermata > Echinoidea > Clypeasteroida > Echinarachniidae > Echinarachnius > Echinarachnius parma. Next base: position 57,265 of record JBAMJV010003999.1, on the reverse strand, counting down.
CATGTTGACCCTCTGTTCATCTGTATTAGTGTACACATTCAATATTTGTAAACGGTTTGACCCAAATATGTTTTGTATAATTTTAAACATTTTATCATTTATTTGTCTTCATGTTGCTAAGCCCCACCTCCTAAAAAACCCTCCAGAGCAAATTCTATTGTTGACCTGCAGTGACATAATTTGTCAATCACTGGTCAGCTACCATGAGATTAACAAAAGATGAAAGTACAAGAAGAACATCCACACAAAAGCATGCCCTGCATACCTCCATGCAATAGCTTAGACAGTGCTTTTCTTCAGACATAGCAACAGCTATTGTAATTGAAGTTGTGTGAGTTGGTATTCTATTCAACCGTGTGATGCTATTGTGATTAGCCTAATCTGTGGATGTTCTTTTTGTACTTTAATCTTTTGTTAATCTCATGGTAGCTGACCAGTGATTGCAAATGATGTCACTGCAGGTCAACAATAGAATTTGCTCCGGATGTTTTTTTAGGAGGTGGGGCTTAGCAACATGAAGACAAATAAATGATAAAATGTTTAAAAATATACAAAACATATTTGGGTCAAACCGTTTACAAATATTTAATGTGTACACTAATACAGATGAACAGAGGTCAACATGCATTTGGGTTGCAGGGCCCCTTTAAGCTGAACGACGGTACGATGACAGCACCAAATTAGATATGGTGCATAAAATGAATACTGAACCGCATACCAAATCACCTTAACAATCTGTGGTGGTCATATACCGCATTTCCCATGACAGTATGTTTAAACGAAAACATGATAATCAAGATGGCGGCTGGGCTAAAATTCAGGTTCGGGTAATCAGATACCTTTCCGCACGTAAATCATGCCAGTATAGTCATATTGTTTTAAAACCACGACAGCCAAGCTGACGGGTAGGCTAAAATTCAGTTTCCAATACCGAAAACACTGGCACCCGGCAAATAGGGCAAAACTGATATCCTGCACGTGCCCATCTAAAGGTCGACACCGTGATCGAAGCGCCCTGCATCTCACGGTATATACACAAGTCGACAGAACTATAGCCATAAAATGGTCAGCGCAAATGCGTCAAACTGTAAATATTTAGTACATGGCCGTGCTAAAATTCATCCATTACACCACAATGTGTAAGTTGGGCATAGCCAGTATATAAAATAAGGCACTATGTATCATAATCGGTTCTAGAATAACCAATTCCAATTCAGGCACAAATGGCCATAATGTAGTATAATCATTCACGACCATTCCTTATCCGTATAAACTCCGCTTCATCGTTGCATCGAAGCGACCGAACGGTCTCCATCTCACGACTGCAGCGGCCACTTGCCGCGAGTATACCGTGGATATGGGCCCCGGTTCATAGAACCATCTGATCACACATCGACCAAGTGGGGTTGTAACATGGCATGTGACATCATGTAACATCAAATACATACCATTATTCCTTTCGGTCGATAACTATGGTGTGTGGGATAAAAATCACACCGAATGAAAGAGCCCATTCGAGTCCACCTACATGTATATAACATCGCCTTATTTCAGGCCGGGATATATCTCAGATAACCCTCATCTAGTAGCCATTCCATGGCTTCTCATATACCAATATATAGCCTAGGCTAATACAGTAGCCGGCTCAATCGAAAGAGGCCCAAAGCGGCTTCATGGCTCTACCTCAAAGGGAGCTGTGTATATGCTGGCCTTTATAACAACAAGGTAGATAAAACCCTCATGTCGGCTCCATCTCCATCCAAGCTCCTGGCGTCTCGATCGGCTAAGGCCCCGTACTCCGGTTCCAGCAGCGGGCAGACCTATCATCAGTGGCGGGTAAATCCAGCACCCAGCGACGGTTAGATCCGGCATCAGCGACGGGAGATTCAGGCATCATCAGCGGGTGTATTCGATGGCCGATTTCGACGTACAGATTCTCACCTGGTCCCCTGACGGGGCATACAGGTAGCGGTTGGCCGTCTCTCCCCGGCCGCCTGATGGCACAATAGGGAGCGGTAGCTGATAGTAAACCTGGTCCCCTCGCGGGGCATACAGGCCTATCCACCCGGTCGCCTGACGGCGCATTAGGGTGTGCTGGTAACTATGCGGTGAAAGAGAAACTTCAAACCGGCGTAGTTAGCTTGTAGTAGAAAATGCTTGAGTTGAAGTACGAGGATTCGCCCAGACGAGCGTGTAGAATAATCGGTGCTACTCGGCTACACACAAATATACAATGGCGTTGTCGCGAAACCGCGGCGTATATATACACGGGGGAGCGAGAGCTCATTTGCATATCAATAGAAAACCTATTGTCTACAAAAATGTGGTGCTATTTCGGCCGCAACAGATGTGCGTCCTACCTGATTCCGATTCATTAGGCCATACGAAGTAGAATTTGGTATTACACGACATTGTTAGTCGAAATGCGAACAATTACAACAATATATCTGCGGTGCCGACTAAATGCATTGAAATCTATTTATGCGGGACGTTCTGAATAGAGCTTTGTTGGACTTACAACAAAGGCGTGAAGTTGAATGACGACTTAACACCCAGCTAATTTTTTCTTATTCACCAAAGCCAGATAGGACAAATTTTAGCGACACTGGACCAAAAATTTAGAGGTACTCTGATGTACCTCTAAATTGCTAGCAAGTAACAATCTGCCCGGTTTTTGTGTGTATATGCGTGTGGCGCGATCGTGAACATGGCAAGGAGAAAATTCGAATAAGGGATATTAGAGTTTTTTATGATAGCGTGATGTTAGTTCAAAATAGTTCCCCAAGTAACATACTTTTCCGTGTTTGTCCTAGCATCCTTGTACTTCAGTAATAACATCTTTTTATCTGGAGAGTAATTTGCCTTTATTTGTCCTTGTTGTGACATATTAGCTTACTTTTGCAGTTCGGATTGATTTTATGTGATTTCAATTCTGTTTTGATGAATCTATCTATATAATACTATTTAATGCAATTTCGTTTCTGTTTTCACTGCAATTGAATAGTTTCCCTTGTCATGTTATCATATTATAAGCGTGGCGGAGCTTGATCGTAATGAGGAGGGAAATGTATTTGGTTTTACTTCATTAGTGTGGCTATGAAAACATGTGCTTACGCGTGATCCCTCCCCCCCCCCCCCCCGAAAAAAAACATCATTCCTACTCACGCTAATATCTACAGTAACAACCTTACATTTAGGAATTATAGCAAGCTTTTTGTTTTGGACACAAGTTACCGCCCCCCCCCCCCATTTACCCCAGATAAGACAATTATGTTCTACTACCCCCCCCCCCCCCCCTTACTGTATCACGTTGTAGAACACATAACAAACTCAATAAGACGCTTTTATGATTGGAACAATAAGGAACAATTCGTTCATTCACACGTTCGAGTAAACTGCGCTTTTATGCGATGTCAAACAAACATGCAACAGATGGAATGTTACCATGACAGCCACGATGAATAAATTAGATCATCCGAGTTGTTAGCTTGTTATCGGTATGGTTTGCAGTGCTTCTTGAATTACGATTTAGCAACCCGCTACGAAGATTTTAAATGGCTATTGTATTACAGGGCTTAGACGCTCGTTGATTGGTCGATGTGGTAAGGGCATAGACAGCGTGCAAAATCTACACACATTACTAAATACATATCCATGCACGTGTGTGTTGTGCACTGGTTTGTGAAAACAAAGGTGATCACCCAAGCGAGTTTTGTGAGTTCCCCGCTAGTTATCGTCCAAAGTGGCATTTTGGCAAGGAGATAAGGCCTAGCTGACAGATAGGCTATCGGGCTTTTATGAATATGGCCACAGCCTACTACTCTTCAAAATAGTCTGGATAATATCTCATATTGGTGCCAACAAAATGATGTATTTCCTAAACCTACCAAATGTAACCTACTCTGTATAAATTTCCTCCGACAGATGAACCCACGCACTGATATAACATTGAATGAAATTCCATTGAATGTTGTTTTTCACTTTAAGTTGTTAGGAGTCATAATTCAAAATGATTTGAAGTGGAACTTGCATGTTCAAGAAATAGTTTCTAAAGCATCCCGAAGATTATATACTCTCTGTATTCTTAGGAGGTCAAAAACACCTATTACGGATATGGTGACCGTCTATACATGCTACATTAGACCCATTTTAGAGTATGCCTGTCCAGTTTGGCATACCTCAATTACTGATGCTCAGACCAACGCAATTGATTTTGTTAAAAAACGAGCACTCAGAATTATATTGGGTAGAGACTACACATCATACAGTGTAGCGTTGTCTATTTGTAAGCTACCATCACTCTCTTTACGTAGAAACACATTGTTGATTAATTTTGGCACAAAAATGTTGCAATCTCTAAAACATAGGCACTTACTCCCTCCAACCAAAGCTAGTACATGTACAAGACAATTACGAAACATGTCGGGATTGTGTACAATTAAATGTAACACAGAAAGATATCGTAAATCAACTATCCCCTATTTGGCACGAACATTAAAACCATGAATTTGGTTGGATTGTGTTTTGTTAGTAATGATTTGCATTGCTTGGTATAATTTAATTAAGTTATTTGTGTTGAATTGAATTGAATTTAAAAAGAGTTTATTAATTAAATAGTTGCCAGCCAAAGGCTGAATTGTACATTTGTTACATTTGTAAAGTGCATAATACATGTTAAAAGTTGTAAAGTTTAAAAAGTAATGAGTAATATGCAAACAGCAAAATACACAATTGTACATAACAAGAAAATGATTATACAAAAATTGATTTATATATTGTTTAAAATATGAACAAGGTAAGGAAGAGCACTTTTTTTCTCTTTTAATTGGTAATTAATCATTAAAAACAGTGTGTTTTTTAAAGATATTATAAACTGTTCACAAAGTTGTGTTTTGCTTGCTTCCAATGTAGTTAAATTGCACAATGAAAGAGCAAAAGTGGCATATGTTATATAGTCACCTCCCAATATTATTTTGAGGAATCTTTTTTGATATCGTTTTATATTTAATATTTGCTCTTGAGTAATATTTCCATTAAAAACCGGGACGCAATAATTAAGTACTGGTCTTATGTATCCCATGTATAGTTAAACGAGCATTTAGATGATAATATTGTAGACTAAGATTGTTTCTTTATTTATGTAATATGACAAATACTCATAAACTTGCAGTTTGGTTACCTTGAATTTTGGTAAAATATTGATATTAAACTTGTAATACGTACATAATTATTCATTTTAAAATTATGCTTAATTAATTTTAATTGAAATATCAATATGACTAGAATAGTCTTGCTCTCATATAATAATGATTTCACAATAGGTATTCAGCTGATAGGTATAAATGATAAATATATTATAATGAATTAATTGCTTGGTGATTAATAACTTAGAACAGTTCCATTTATGAATGATTAGCAATTATGCTCAATGATTTGATATTTGTTCTTTGTGTATATAGTGTAGCTTTGTTTGTCTTATAGTGATTTACTTTTGTAAATTTTGTACTTAACATTAATGTTCCAATTCATTTAAATGCGAATGTAGCAATTGCTATATTATATTATTTATCATGTTTATTCTATGTATGTTTTGATGTTCAATGTACACTGATCCTTTCAGCACTGCTGCTGATCAGTTTGAAATGTATACCATAATAAATTAATAAATCTCAATACTTATCTCTACTTATTACAGAAGATTAATATGTAAAACATGAAACTGTTCCATGCTTTATAAAGGTAATATGAATACAATGCCGTATGTGAAAACCGATAGTTCCTAGTATATGTAGTAAGTTTTGAGGATATTTCCAATGTTACTATATTATAGATCCCTTTAAAACAGAATTTCAGCATGTAATTAATAATTTACTTAAAAAGTTAATTTTGACACTCAATACAAAGGCATCAATGGTAAACAATGTTTCATCTTAGAAATCAACGAAATATTGTATTTGTATACACAAATCATGTATTATACGACAAGGGAAAGTTATTCCCTCGATCCTTGTTGGTCTACAAGTTACTTTACATACATATTTAAAAGTTAAAAACAAAGTTAAAATCGCAAAAGTTAATACCTAAAATCTCAACGATTCGTTCTTTTCGATTCTTTGAAGAAGCATTTCTTTGTAATTTGGCAGCCATTGACTGGGATAATTAATATGTGGTCTCAGTTAGATAAAATCAATCAAAAGTGGGACAAATTTATTAGTGTGTATTCAAAGTTGTGTAATAAATATGCACCATATGTTACAGTACGGTGAAAACAAATAGGTTCCCCATGGATTAATAATGATTGCTAGAAAACGTGATTATAATAAGAAAAAGTTTGATAAAACTAAGGAAAATATGTATCATGAAACGTATAAATATTATATAAACAAAACAAATAACTGAAATAAAAAGTTGAAACGAGCGTTTATCGGAATTAACTAATGGATAGTAGCGTTGGTATGAGGACAAAATGGAAAGTGTTGAAGGAGCTATTACCTAGTAAGAAATTAAATAACAATTCACATATTTTAAGAAATGTGGAACCTGTAAATAATCTATATGATATAGCAACTGAGTTCAATGAGATGTTGTAATGTTAGTGCGACTAATCAAAATAATATAGACAAAACTCAACAAAAAGAAAATTAATAGTAAATATATTACTCATTGCGGATATAGTATCGAAAATAATATCGCTAGTGATATTCGTTTGTCTCGCAATGTATGGTCAACTAGGAATCTAAAAGATCATGACGTTTCGTGTGCCGCTGCAAAAGAAAATTGTTTAAAACAAATTCAATTGGCAAGATCTATCTTTTGTTTTGGATAAATAAGCGCAGATTTTGTTCAGAATGAAATATGTGATTTAGATTGCACAAAGTCGATGGGACTCGATGATTTGCATCCCAGAATTTTGTTTAAGCTAGTGCTCGTCACATTGGTATACCATTAGCGCATATATTGTATGAATCTTTACGTACGGGATATTTTCCCCAATCGTTTAAACTTGCAAAAATCGTACCCATACCGGAAAATAAGCTTACTAATGACATACGTAAGTATCGTCCTATATCATGGTTATCAATAGTGGCAAAAGTATTTGAAAAGGCAGTCCATTCACAACTCCTTAAAGATATCGAAAAATCGGGTTTTAGACCCAATAACTCAGCCGCAACATGTTTGAATGAACCCGTAGCCTTATAGCCGCGCACGCCAACAGATCCCCACTCCTGACGACGGATAGTCAACCTATTCGAAACGTCGAGTCCCTCCTACCATCCACCCTCTCCTCGCAATACCAACAGTCCTTTCTAGGACTATCAACAGTCCTTTCTAGGACTAACAACTATCCTTTTTAGGACTCTCCTAGAAAGAATACCAACAGTCCTTTTCAGGACTATCCCAACAGTCCTTTCTAGGACTAACAACAGTCCTTTCTAGGACTACCAATTGTCCTTTTTAGGACTCTCCTAGAAAGAATACCAACAGTCTTTTTCAGGACTATCCCAACAGTCCTTTATAGGACTACCAACAGTCCTTTCTAGGACTATCAACAGTCCTTTCTAGGACTACTAACAGTTCTTTTTAGAACTCTCCTAGAAAGAATACCAACAGTTCTTTTCAGAACTACACCAACAGTCCTTTCTAGGACTACCATAGTACTTTTCAGGGCTTACCAATCCACCCATCTCACATGGTGTACCCGTAAACCACACGCATTATATACACCACCATGGAAACCGATACTTACAAGCAATGTACTCGTTATAGTAATACTATTTCTAGCCAATTATACTTGCCAAAACCTAGAACCGTTTATAGAAGACGCTCCTTCTCATACTGCAAGTAAACTTTATAACGCACTACCCATGTACGTTCAAATATCTCCCACATTACACACACAAAAAACGGTTTCGGCAACACCAGTCCATTATATGATATCGCAATACATAACGCCATTTAATAATTTTGTTATATTTCTAAGTTGATATTTTTGATTTGTCATACCCCCGATGAAACTTTGCTTTATTTGAAAAGTTGATAATGTACTATTGAAATGCATTTATGTTTTGTATATTTTAATGCTGTCTTTTTAATGCATACTTTGTAAATTTCACCTGATACAGGGTTCTCTTGTAAAGCAGGCTTTTGTGGCACTCAATGGGGCTACCCTGTGTTTTAAAGAAGACCGAATAAATAAATATAAATAAATAATTAATGGACATTACATTTATCCGCATTATCGTATATCTTACAATTCCTTTGTTCTCAGCAAGAAATCAATTAGTAATTAGTGATACCCAAAAGTATCATGAATAGCTTTCAAGCAACTCACCGATGGCTTCTGGAGAAAGAGCTGAATGGTGTGAGATAAGTGACACAGAGAGGGGAAATCAGAATAGATAATCGTATATAAACAATCGGTCTTTATACACGTACTCTAGTTAAATTTTTTCCACAGTGGACAATGTGCGCATGGAAAATAACTCATATCGAATGAATAATAACTATCAATAATTTAAAATATGAGAACAAAATACCCAGCTCGTGAATCAACCTTAATAAATCTGACTTTATATTTGCGAGAAGGTTTTCTTAAATTTCTCTGGCGATCCCTTTACATTGTTCAGTTGTGTGTGTAATCGTTTTGAAATTACAAACAATAGTTGGCTATAAATCAATGAGCTCCTCCTAAGGCTTTGAAGGGATAACAATGACCATCCATCCTCGTGACTATAGGTTTTTGAATTGTCAAAATGAACAATAACTACTCAAGATGAATGTCAAATAATGCAAATCATCCTTCAACAAAATATTGTTTACCAACTTACGCGCTGTAGAAGTAAAGAACGTGGTTTCCAGACTTGATCCTAGCTCGTTTCTAGCCTGTACTGCGATTCTATACCGAGTGAAGCTGGCGAGACCTCGTGTAAGAAAGTGCGAATCCAAGACGTTGCTCCACTTGTGACATAACTCGGACATGGATAGGCCCACCGTGCAGCAAGACACCGTGTAGTTCACCGGGAGACCGCTGCCGCGACTGGGTGTCCATTCCACCTCGAGGATCGTGGGGGTGAAACTGTTAACCCAGACTTCAGCTGGCGCATTGGGAAGAGCTGTCAACATTAAATGGAGTTATTCCCTACCCGTTTTACATATATTGGTAATGCTGAGTCGCTGTGGTCATTGCATGTGAAAATAGCTATGAAGGAAAAGGTCTAACAACCGGTCATCCGGTGTGGTTAATCGAGCAAGATGTGTTCCATATATATTACATTCGTCGTTTGCCCCTTTTTATTCTTAGTCTTGTACTTGTATTCTTGTAAACTCTGTATATTGTAAATTTGACAGTAAAATAATGTGTTTAGGGTTGATACAATATTAAAACTACAAATACAAAATGCTGAGCAGAGCTGCAAGAGATATGATATTATCTTAACTCAACTTAGCCCAATTAACTACAGTATAAGCCCAGTTGTGTTGATTTTTCCTTTTAATGTACTCTAATCAACTTTGTGTTTCAACTATAGCGGGTAGGGAAATTGCATTATTCTTGTAATATAACTTTGCCTTTATGAAATATGTTCAGATACTCGTTAGTTTATGGCAATATTAGTGTCGATAGTGAATTATCTGTCTACTATCTAATAATAATACATAATGCCACGGCAATAAGTACTCGATCAGCAAATAAATAATGTAATATATGAACAGTATCAACCGACCGGGTGCGGTTCGTTATTCCGAAGGTTCGTTATTCCGAACACGCAAATTTCGTATATACCTGAGGGTTCTTTAATCCGAAAATGAAATAGGGTTCGTTAATCCGGACATGTGTTGCATTATTCCGAAGGTTCGTTATTCCGAAGGTTCGTTATTCCGAAGATTCGTTATTCCGACAATAAAATCTCGTTCGTTATTCCGAAGGTTCGTTATTCCGAAGGTCCGTTATTCCGAGGGTTCGCTATTCCTAAAATGAAATCCTAAATTAAAAATTAAATCAGGTTCGTTATTCCGAAGGTTCGTTAGTCCGACAATAAAATCTCGTTCGTTATTCCGAGGGTTCGCTATTCCTAAAATGAAATCGGGTTCGTTAAACCGAAAATGAAATCGGGTTTGTTATAATACTATAATTTCAGATTGGCGTAGCCACGGGAAGGAAGGGAGGGAGGGGGGGGGGGGGTTGGGGGTGGGGAAGTTTGCTTAATACAGGCTCTGTATTAAATTAAGAGAAAATAGAACTATAATTACAGATTAGCATAGCCACGTGGGAAAGAGGATGGGGGGGGGGGGGGGGGGGAGGGCTTGCTTAATCAAATAAAAAGATTAAATAATCTTAAATGTTTGATTGGTCTGGCCAAGGGAGGGAAAGGGGGAGGGGCATGCTTAATGCAGGCTCTAAATTAAATCAAATTAAAACAAATTATAGTATTATAACAAACCCGATTTCATGTAAGTATCATAACTAACCCGATTTAATTTTCGGATTAACGAACCCTATTTTATTTTCGGACTAACGAACCTTCGGAATAACGAACCCGATTTTATTTTCGGATAAACGAACCTTCGGAATAACGAACCCGATTTCATTATAGGAATAGCGAACCTTCGGAATAGCGAACCCTCGGAATAACGAACCTTCGAAATAACGGAACTTCGAAATAACCGAACCTTTGGAATAACGAGCTGTAACCAACCGACCAACCAGCTAACCGTTAAAGGCCCAGTCCCATACTGACGATTTTCACGGCGACTCGCAACGACTCGCAACGATTTACTAGAACGAATCAACTCGGTTTAGCCACGATTTAACAACGAATTGGGAAGAATTGTACGCGACTCAAGACGATTATTCGTTCTTCGTCATTGTTCGACGAGTCAGCTCGTCCTTCTTTTGCCTTTAACCATTGCGGTAGAAAAATCGTGGCAGAAAAAAAGTTGTGGTCCCATAGTGGCGATTTTTGCGGCGACTCGCAACGAATTATCATTCTTGGAGAAAATCGCTTGAGTCGTCGCGAGTCGTTGTAATTCGTTGCGAGTCGTTGTAACTCGTTCTGCGAACCGTTGCGCATCGCGAAGAACGCCATGAATCGTGTTAGCACAACGAATGTTTTGGGACTGTTAAAAAACTATCGCCATGTCGCGACGATTTCCTTTCATTATTTTTATGGAACAATAGGGCAGTGCACCATATGAACAATCGGACTTGTTTGAGTCAGTTTCATGGGCGTAGATCTGTCATTAATACAATTCAACAGGGGGATGATCTATGCATTCACCCCCTCCCCCTCTCGTGATGAATAGGTATTACGTAAGTCTTTACGCCTATGGTCAGTTCAAAAACGGAAAGCGGCGATCTTCACAACGAAGCGATACGAGTCGCAACGAATTGCAACGATGTGGAACGACTTGACACGAATATGCAACGGTAAATACAATGATTTTTGGTGTAAATCGTCGTGGCAGTTGAAGACGGCGATTTTCACGATTTTCTTCACGATGCGCGACGGTTTTGGGGGAAGAACCGATACGATGTACCACGATGCAACACGACCTAAGCGATTTTCTCGCCGAATGTCAAATCGTTGCGATTCGCCGTGAAAATCGTCAGTATGGGACTGGGCCTTTATATATCAAGCAACCAATCATCAGGTAATCAATCTATCGATCATAGCAATCATTTTTTACCGCGATCAAATGTAATCGAAGCATAATTATTTTAGTATGAAATAGACATAAAGTGACCACAACAATACTCATAAGAAAAAGGTAGAAATTTACTTAATACGGGCACGTGACATGTTTCGGAGCAGAGTGTTGTATCACAGACGGTTCGGTTGTTCGTCGTATCTGCACAGCACACCAACCTCAGCTCCGGAGAGACATTTTGTACCGAGATGAGCGATGCGTTGAGGAACACATCATGGGTTGAAAACAAGACCCGTTGGTCCAACTGGAGAAGAGGTTGTTTGGACGTGACGGAATACTGCATCGTACCCAAGGGTTCTTCTAAACCTCGGTAACCTTGGTAACAAGTTGCATTGTAGGCGCGTCCAACCGTGACTGATGCGGGGCAAACTAAGGTGGGCACAGTGCTTAGGCACTCTGTATTTTAATGAATGCAACACAAAAATAAATCATCCCGTAAACAATTATAGATTCTTAACCAAGAAGTTTGTAACAATTCGTCTAAATAACATTGGTACATTTAATATGTAAATTTTTCGTGACAATCAGAGGAATCCATCACTTCATTGCTGACATGTTCGCAGAGGAATTGACGTCGTGTTCAATATTGTGTTGGAATAAACTACACCCCAAAAGCGGGCATAACGAAAGGTTAATAGCTACATCACTAAGAAGTGTGTTTATAACCAGTTCCCAATTTTTGACAGGCTACATAGCTTCCCAACGAATACTATTTTATACTAGTATAAATGTTCATAGTTGATATTTGCTTCATTAACAACATTGTCTATATTTCTCATAACATAGTATTACATATTATATCCCTCGTAAGATCGTTTTACCATTGAATTTGACAAACGATAGTTTTGGACAACACGTACAATCACGTGACAGGGTTTGTTAGTATACAACTAACGAATGGGCTTATTGTGATAGTCAAATCTATTATTTGATTATTACCCGAAGCGTAGCTGAGGGTAATAGTCATTTTGAGCCCACCGAGGTAATAGATTGCCTATCACAATCAAGCACATTAGTTAGTTGTTTTATATCACTCACCAATATCACGGATTGTGTTCATCTTATAGCAAAATAAGTGAAAATCTCTTCAATATTTCATAAAATCGCTTGTAAATTTTGACATAAAAGTCAATCGACATTAGCCGTATTCACACGATGAAAGCCAATTCTTAAGAATTGCAACTCTTAAGAATTGCAAAATGTGTGTTCAAACGATGCCAATTCTCGAGAGTTGCAATTCTTAAGAATTAAAACCGGAAGTAGTGTGCGCGCCTTTCTCATTTGAGGTCACGCGCACTCACTTGACTTGTTTTCACACCGGAAGCATATCTCGGTCATGAGGTTAACCCAAACTACGAGTCTCGAAGCTGATTGTGTTCAGACCAGGGGGGTGTCACTGCTGCCAGAGTGCCGCGATTTTTGCTCACCGGAAGAGCTGGTTTGTTTATTCATACTTCTATGGTTCAGACGGTAAAAAAATAGACTGCGCGCAGTCGCGCGCTTATCGCGCGCTCATTCTGCGCAAAATATTACAAGTATCTTGTGGTTATCTTGTGGTTTGAAAACCACAAGATAACCACGAGATTGCGCATATTTTGCAGTGCGCGCAATCTTGTGGTTTGGAAACCACAAGATAACCACGAGTTTTGCGTGTTCAAACGAGCGCTAACCACAATATATTCTTAAGAATTGCAAACCACGAGATAACCACAAGATAACCACAAGATTGGCTTTTATCGTGTGAATACGGCTATAGTCTTTGGTATGAGCCCAGGGGGGTGTCACTGCTGCCAGAGTGCCGCGATTTTTGCTCACCGGAAGGGACTACTACTGGTTGCATTATGGGCTACTTGGAAACTACAGTAAACCAATCACAGAGCAGTTCATACGCGTCGTCACAGGATCGAGGTCAATAAAACAAGTTCATATGCATACGTCACCATGGATCCCATTGTTCATAAGCGTGATACAAATCTAGGACAGTGCGCAGAAAAATAGGCGCGATAGTCTACGCACTGCATAGCATGATGATTGGTCAAGTATTTCTAGGTCACTACGCGATGACGTAGAGAAGTAGGCTACGGGAGCTTCAAAAATCGTGACACTCCGCCATCTTGCCCATGTACAATGTCTATGGGACACGTGAATTGCGCGCGTTAAGTGAGCCTTCTAGTTATAAACGGGTTGGTTTGTTTATTCATACTTCTATGTATGAGCCCAGGGGGGTGTCACTGCTGCCAGAGTGCCGCGATTTTTGCTCACCGGAAGAGCCTACAACTGGTTGCATTATGGGTTACTTGGTAACTACAGTAAACCAATCACAGATTAGTTCATACGCGTCGTCACCGGATCGAGGTCAATAAAACAAGTTCATATGCATACGTCACCATGGATCCCATTGTTCAGAAGCGTGATACAAATCTAGGACAGTGCGCAGGAAAATAGGCGCGATAGTCTACGCACTGCATAGCATGATGATTGGTCAAGTATTTCTAGGTCACTACGCGATGACGTAGAGAAGTAGGCTACGGGAGCTTCAAAAATCGGTTCACTCCGCCATATTGCCCATGGACAAAGTCTATGGGACACGTGACTTGCGCGCGTTAAGTGAGCCTTCTAGCAGGGGGGTGTCACTGCTGCCAGAGTGCCGCGATTTTTGGTCATCGAAAGGAATACCACTGCAGGTTGCATTATGGGATACTTGGGAATTACATAAACCAATCACAGAGCAGTTCATACGCGTCGTCACCAGATCGAGGTCAATAAAACAAGTTCATATGCATACGTCACCATAGATCCCATTGTTCTCAAGCGTGATACAATCTAGGACAGTGCGCAGGAAAATAGGCGCGATAGTCTACGCGCACTTCATAGCATGATGATTGGTCCATAGAAGTATGAATAAACAAACCAACCCGTTTATAACTAGAAGGCTCACTTAACGCGCGTAAGTCACGTGTCCCATAGACTTTGTACATGGGCAACATGGCGGAGTGAACCGATTTTTGAAGCTCCCGTAGCCCACTTCTCTACGTCATCGCGTAGTGACCTAGAAATACTGGACCAATCATCATGCTATGCAGTGCGTAGACTATCGCGCCTATTTTCCTGCGCACTGTCCTAGATTTCATCACGCTTATGAGAACAATGGGAGCCATTGTGACGTATGCATATGAACTTGTTTTATTGACCTCGATCCCGTGACGACGCGTTTGAACTACTCTGTGATTGGTTAACTGTAGTTCCCAAGTAGCCCATAATGCAACCAGTTGTGGGCTCTTCCGGTGAGCAAAAATCGCTGCACTCTGGCAGCAGTGACACCCCCCTGATATAGATATATATACATGTGCGCAACTGCCAGCGCGTTGGTGCGCACTCAGATAATTATGCGTCTTTGTTATTGTATGCGCAAAATAAACAGTGACATTAAGCGTATTAGATGCGCCATGGTTCTGGAGGCTCATACTGGCTTCATCAATGTCGATTGATTTTTATGTCAAAATTTACGAGCGATTTTATGAAATATTGAAGAGATTTTCACTTATTTTGCTATAAGATGAACGCATCCGTGATATTGATGAGTGATAAAAAAACAACTAACTAATGTGCTTGATTGTGATAGGCAATCTATTACCTCGGTGGGCTCAAAATGACTATTACCCTCAGCTACGCTTCGGGTAATAGTCATTTCCGAGCCCACCTCGGTAATAGATTTGACTTAGTCTATCACAAGAAGCCCTTTCGTTAGTTGTATACTATTTCACGTTTATACTCACCTTCCACTTCCAGTTCAATAACTACCGATTGTATTCCTTCACCAGTGACGATGCAAGTGTAATTCAGAGAATCTGTTGTCTCGGTGTCGAACACTGCTAATGTGATATCACCCGTCTCTCGGGTGACATTCAGCCCGTACTTCACCGTCCTCAGGAATGAACAGCCTCTGCCACAACGAATGATCTCCACCAACGACGATGAACCCGATGCTGAGCCACGATCGGCATACCACGTAACAGTCCAACCGGATGACGATGAGGAGGATGAGTAGGAACAGGAGAGATGGGCTGTCGTCCCAATTTCAATCGCGACGGATCGGACGCACGTCATGCTGGCAGCGTAAGCAGGAGTTGGATCTTGCGAGCAAACGTTATAACAAAGCAAGTATGTGACTCATCGATCACTACTAAACAACCAAACAATAACTAATTGAAAGAATGAATTTTATGCTAATTACATCGTATGTATGTTTTGGTTAGAATAGTCAAACCCTTAAGTGATCAAGAATGACGAACCGCCCTGACAGAAAACATGTGTCAAAGTATGGACCATATCATATTATCCAGTCACATTGCAGTCAAGAGCGCACATCGAATTAACTTTAATGATCCACTTATCCATCAAACTGGGTCACTAAAATCAACAAAATTTACTCTGAACTCTGAAAGGCATATCATTGAAACTGAATTATGGCTCAAGTAAGCAGAAAACATGTTGTTAACCATTTGTTAGTTGGCTGAAGTTGGCTGAAATTAAGTTGTTAAACATTATACATTGTAAAAAAAAACAGTCACTGGTCACTGTAGGATCGGCTTGCTGAGCTGACAACGACAGTTGAGAAGCTGGAAGGTCTAGTCCTCGATCTAGAGTCGGGAGCCAGAGAACGAGATCGGAAGATCAAGGCGCTGGAGGAGAGGGTGAAATCACAAGGTGCAGCCATTGATGCTTCAAGACGAAACGCCAACACTTAAGACCAGTACTCGAGACCCAATTGCCTGAGATTTTATGGAATCGCCGAACAAGATCGCGAGGGTACAGATGAGGCCATCATCAAATTGGCCAACGACACCCTCAAGGTCCCGCTCAGCATGGCGGACATAGAGCGATCGCACAGAATCACCCAGAGGAGGAAGGAACCGGATCCAAGGAAGAGAGATCAGCATGCACCGCGTCCCATCATTGTCAAATTCGTGTCCTATCGAATGCGACAACTCATCATGAGGAATCGCCGAAAATTAGCAGGTCAAAGAAAGTCAATACAAGAAGATCTCACAAGCACGAACGCAAAGCTACTGATGGAGGCAAAGAAATGTGAGCAAGTTCAAGATGCCTGGACAGCAGACGGCCGCATCATTTCGCTGATCAAGACTGGTGGTGACCCGATGAAACGCGGAATAAACAGTATCGATGATCTGAGAAGACTTTAGACTCGTGAGTTTAGACATAATACATTTTAATCCTCAAAGTCAACATTTCGAAAATCATTTTGCTCCTGGCTGCATGCCATTTGAACATATTTATTCTTGTCACAGACTTTTGAATCATTTAAAATCATTTTTGAATGTTTTTAACGTTTTCTTTTCTTTTTTGTATGTTGTTTCACTTTTAGCTTAACAAATATATTTTTTTGTATTTCTTCTTACATTTCCTTTCCTTTTGTAAATTGCAAACTTTCATTACAATGCTTTCTCTTTTACTGGTATGTTTTCAATCCCAATCTACATGCATAACATCACAGCATATGAACGCCAGCCTTGCCCTAGTTAAACATGGATACGATATCAGATAGATTACCTTTGTGACTCCTGATGAATTTAATATTCAAACTTTTGTTGATAATACACAATTATCTGTGATACATTTTAATTGCCGAAGCTTAAAGGGATAGTTGAGTTCTGGTAAGGAGAGTACAGTTTTAGTGAAACTGAATTTTAGTAACCAAAACCTGCATCATTACATTACAAACTAATAGTTATAACTAGAAAGGAACACAAAATTACAAATGACGTAGTAAAGATCATGTTCTCATTAAAAAAGAGCCGTTAAAACGTAAGAGGGCGCTCTCTAAACACTCATCGGTTTCAACCATTTTGAATAAAATATTGTGCATGGGATGCTTTGTTGAAATAGTGATTAGATAGAGAAATAACCAACAACTATTTAAATACCTATTTTGTAACTTTTTGAAAAGAGGAAGTATTTTTTTGAATTTTTAACGGCTGGTTCAAAATTCTCTAATAAACCCGGGGCCCCAGGTTTATTACAAATTGTTATATTTATGGATATTTCAGCCGTTTCTGAACCGATTTTGATCAAACAAAGATGATTTTATTGTTGAAATATTATGCTCTTTCAAATTTTACACTCAGTTTTTCATTACCTCACAAACAAATTAAGTAGTTTAGCGCCCTCTCTACCAAAACTCAACTTTCCCTTTAAAGAAGAATTTTGATAATATGAACAATTTTTTAGACTGTTTTGACTTAAAATTTGATATAATTGGATTAACAGAGACTTGGTTAAAAGAGAGTGAATGCACATTTTTAAATATTCCTAATTATGCTTTTCTTGCCAATAATCGTACTCACAAACGAGGAGGTGGTGTAGGTATTTATGTTCATAAGGATGTTGATTTTAAAAGACGACATGACTTAGAAATTATGGATGATGTTTTTGAATCTATTTGTATTGAAGTACATAATTTACATTCTCATAAAAATGTTATAGTTAATATTATATATAGGCCTCCAGATAAACTAATATTATCTTTTATTGACAAACTTGAAATAATTTTACAAAAAATATCAAATGAAAAAAAGGAGAGTCTTTTACTTGGAGATTTCAATGTAAATTTATTGAGTTTGAATACATCATCAAATAGTTTCTTCGACTTGCTAACATCCTTTTCTTTTACTCCTTTAATTTCTAAGCCTACACGAGTCACTGTTGAGTGTGCGACTCTTTTAGATAATATTTTTACGAATAATATAGATAATATATGCTACTCTGGTATATTCTCTTGTGATTTTAGTGACCATTGTGCAATATTCGCAATATCTCGTAATATAAAAAATACACTACCTCAATCTTTCTATTATAAACGTGTGATAAATGACGAATCTATTGCCCGGTTTAGTACCATGTTACGTGAACAAGATTGGTTATTTATACACAATTTCGATGATGTAAATGACAGATTTGAATCATTTTTAAATCAATATATGCTCCTTTATAATAAATGTTTTCCTGTAAAGAAAGTTCAATCGAAATTGAAAAAGGAAAAGAAACCTTGGTTTAATAATTCGTTGCGTAAAATGTGCAAAAAGAAACATGTATTGTATAGGAAGTATGTTAAGAATCCTACAGTAATAAGAAAAAGAAGATTCAATAAATTTATAAATGTATTTAATACACAAATGAGAAAGTGTAAACGCGAATATTAAAATAAATTTAATGAATTAAATGGTGATATGAATAAAACATGGAAAATGATAAACAAAATTCTTAATAAATCCAATACTAAAGATCAATGTAAATCAATTATAGATGAAGGTATTTTAAAAGAAGACAAACATGATATTGTAAATTGTTTTAATGCTTATTTTAGCACAATAGGAGGTAAGCTCACAGAAAAGTTAGTAGATTGTGAAATTGATTTTGAATATTACTTTAAAAAAAGATTACCCCATTCTATGTTTTTAGCACCAATAACTCTTGCCGATATTTTAGAAGTTGTTTGTGATTTTAAAGTTAATAAGAGCCCGGGGTTTGATGATGTTAAAGTGTATAAAAAGACTATTACTTTTATTTTACAGCCATTGTGCAATATTTTTAATCTTTCATTGGAGTGCGGAGTATTTCCGGACCAACTTAAGTTAGCTAAAGTAGTTCAAGTATTTAAAAAGGGTGACAAAAATATGGCATCAAACTATAGACCGATTTCGTTATTGTCAGTATTTACAAAGACATTTGAAAAAATAATGTATAATAAACTCATGAGTTATATAGAGAGGAATAATATTTTATATGAAAGGCAATTTGGTTTTCGACATGGCTACTCAACAAGTACTGCACTTTTTAGAATTTACTCATAATCTTGCCAATATTTTTGAACAAAAGAAATTTTTAATAGGAATCTTTTTAGACCTCTCGAAAGCTTTCGATTGTATAAACCATGATATATTATTGAAAAAATTAGAGCATTATGGCATAAGAGGAAACATTTTGAAATGGTTTCATAGTCACCTTTTTAATCGTAAACTATTTGTTTATGTCGATAATTGTTCATCTGACACACATTACATACAAACAGGTGTTCCGCAGGGATCTGTGCTTGGACCATTGCTATTTTTGTTATTTGTGAATGATTTTCAGTATGTTAGTGATTTATTCTTTTCAATTATGTTTGCAGATGATACAAACTTATTTTTTTCAGGCACTGATATAGTTGAATTGAATAATATAGTCAATACGGGAATGAACAATGTTCGTAAGTGGTTTATTGCAAATCGTTTAATTATTAATATGGATAAAACATGTTACATGCTTTTTAAGCCAATACATTTATTTGTAGATAATGCCAAGCTTAAAATTAAAATTGGTAATATTGATATTCAGAAGGTTGATAAAATAAAGTTCTTAGGCGTAACAATTGATGCAAAATTATCATGGAGAGAACATGTCAATGATATATCTTGTAAAATATGTAGAGCAATTGGTGTTATTTATCGTGTAAAGCCCATTGTTCCAATGAAAGTAGTTTAAATGTTGTATAATACACTGATTTTACCTTATTTATCATATTGCAATATAGTATGGGGAAATTGTGCAATATCAATTAGCAATAGGCTGTATATACTTCAAAAACGTATAATAAGAATAATGTGTAATGCCCAACCTCTTAGCCATAGCTCTCCTTTGTTTTATAAATTAAATATTGTAACTATATATCAATTGAATCAATTCCAAATTGCAATTTTTATGTATTCTTATTTTAAAGGCTCACTTCCATCCATATTTAATAATATTTTAAATCTCAATTGTGCAATTCATCAACACAACACAAGAGCTCAGGGGAATGTACGTGTACCATTGTATAAATATAATTTCTCAAGAACTACCATTACCCTTGTAGGATCAAAAAGCTGGAATATGGTACCAAATGAATTAAAATTGTGTCCAACATTATCCAATTTTAAAAAGAAATTCAAATTGTATATTATGCTGTGCAATCACTCTTAGAACTGTTCATGCATGTAAACAAACTCTTTTAGTTTTTTATCTCCCCTCCCCCTCTCTGTTTACTTTCTCTCTCACTACATCCCTCTCTGTCTCTCTAATCCCTATACATGTATTCATTATCCAGTCTTTTGTTAGTTTCTCGGGGACTGCCCTAGATAAGCCTTTATTTTGGCTTTTGGTTATCCCCCCACATTCAAATACGGTTTATACTTTTCCCCCTTACTTCTGTATTTTCAATCTATGGTGTCTTGTTTGTTGTTGTTGTTTTTGTTTTTTTGTTCATGCTTTACTTGTTTGTATATAATTATGTAAATGTATATTTGCAGTAGTAGTTGTTATGTATATGATATGTTTTTGTATGCTTTGCTTTTACATTGTATTTTAAACTTTGAATGTGGAAATAAAATAAAATCAAATCAAATCAAATCAAATCAATCACTCAAAATTAACATTACTTTTCAATCGTAATCGTAAAAGTAACACAACAATACAAATTTCCACATCATCCCCGATGCAACAGTATCAATAATAGTAATTAGTATACACTTTTAGATACATCCAAGATTAAAACAGTGATATGTCCAGCCTTAACAGTTATTTAGTGACAATGGGTCACATTATGATTACTGCCTTGTATCCACTTTAGGACTTGTGCTGGCTATCCCCATCCACCAATGATCAAGAACATTTTAAACATTAGAGTTATTAACAGGCGCGCCGGAAGCAGTTTTGGATTGGGGGGGCAAAACCCCAAGGGGGCTCACCATTTGTCTGTGTAGGGGCTCATGCCCAACCACACTCTGGATTGCCAACTTTGAGCCAGATGTGAGAGTGAGACATTGCGAGGGAGCGAAGCGACTGAGCGGGGGGAGGGTGTGGGAGGGGGGTGTCCCCCCTCCCACGGTAGGGAGCTTTTGCATTTTTGGACTTCAAATTGTGCAATCTGGTGCATACCTAGATAGGAAATTCGGCTGTATTTGGGAAAGCGGGATATGATTTGATCGACCAGCAGGGGCGGATCTAGCTTTTTGCTAAGGGGGGGGGGTTGACCCAATGACGATGCGGAGCATCGTCCATGAGCCGCGAAGCGGCGATTTTTTTTGCCATTTTGAACCCTCTTAAGTGATGTCTTATTGCTAAGGGGGGTTTTGACCCAATGACGATGCGGAGCATCGTCCACGAGCCGCGAAGCGGCGATTTTTTTTGCTATTTTGAACCCTCGTAAGTGATGTTTTTTTTGCTAAGGGGGGGGGGTTTGACCCAATGACGATGCGGAGCATCGTCCACAAGCCGCGAAGCGGCGATTTTTTTGCTATTTTGAACCCCCGTAAGTGATGTTTTCCACATCACATTTTCACTTGGCAGCCCAAGGGGGGGGGGGGGGGGGGGTTAAACCCCCTAAACCCCCCCCCCCCCCCCCCGTAGATCCGCCACTGACCAGGAAGTTTTAATATATTTTTCACGTAGAAAACAAATAATTGACAAACTAATAAATGTTTACCCCAAAACACACACAACAACATAAACCATAATTATGCAACATTATGTATGATCCAACAACACACAGCCAATAATGAGTCCCGAGGGAGCGAAGCGCCTGAGGGCTGGGGCAGGGAGGGAGGGGGAGGGTTTGGGAGGGGATATCTCCCTCCCACGGTAAGAAAGATTTTCCATTTATGGACTTGAAATTGTGCAATCTGGTGCATACCTAGATAGGAAATTCGGGCTTAAGATTAACTGTATCTAGGAAAGCGTGTTATAATTTGCTATATTTTTCATGAAGTAAACAAATAATTGACGCACTAATAAATATGCACCCAAACTCACACATAAATATTGTATTTAGTGTCATACACAGTTCCAACATAAACCATATGGCGCATGTAAGATCCAACAACATGGCCTGGGTTGAATGATGAATCCCGAGGGAGCGAAGCGACCGAGGGCTTGGGCAGAGCCAGAGGGGGAGGGTTTGGGAGGGGGTATCCCCCTCCCACGGGGAAGATTTTGCATTTATATACTTGAAATGGTGCAATTTGGTGCACTGCATGCCATACCTGTGAAGGAAATTTAGAATCCGAGTTTTAAAAAAAATAATAAAATGTCCATGCTCATCAGATGTTTACAACAAACTGAGATAATCTGTTCGCGCGCGAAGCGCGCAGCGAAAATTGAAAATGGATGTGTAAACTAGTTTTTAAACGTAAGCTCATACATTTGATTGTGTCTTTCCCACTCTTTTTTTTTTTTTTGGAGGGGGGGGCTTTTTGGGGGGGTAAAATTGCGTTTTGCCCCCCCACTTTTTGGATTGGGGGGGGCGGCCGCCCCCCCTGCCCCCCCACTTCCGGCGCCTATGGTTATTAACCTCATTGCCCAAATTGTGACAACTGAGGGTAGATTGGAACAATGTGCAGATTAACCTCTGCGAACATCCATATTGTCTACCTCGGTGAACAATCGATTGTACCTTACACCCAAAATATGACAGGTGGACCCTCGAAATGCCATCATCGGGAAGCTAGCAACTTCTAACTCTGACTATATACAAACAACAGATGTTGCCCCCTGCATGTCATCTGCAAAATGTGCTTGCCAATTATGGAGCAGATCAGCCCATTATAAAGAATCTTTCAAGACATAATCAACAAAACCTCGTACAGAGAGCAGGTTGTCCTTAACCAACACACGTTGAGAAGATAACATCCTCTCTCTGGGATCGGATCTCCAGACTAAAGGCCTACTGCCTTGACTAATAAAAGGAAGGAATTAAATAGTGCACAGATTGCATACACATGTTGTACGGACATCAACCTCCCACAGACGACTTGCTTACCAACACAGCTTCCTCTATTCTGTCTCACCACCTAAACAAAATCGTCTATCGCCACCATCAAAAGACAAAACTTGAAGTGGCCAGATTGAAAATGTCTGAATCGGATGCTGACTTATAGGGCCAACATTGCAAAACAATGTCAAATGAGGTTATGCCCGTCAAGGAGTTCCACTGCGGCTGAGGTCAAATGCAAATAGTGGACCACATCTTGGAGTGCGTCAGAGTGGACTGCACGGATGAGGACCTGACCCTTGTCAACGAAACGACCATCACCATATTCCAGCAATGTAGAGACAAGAATATACCAGCGTTTGCATAAATGTAGAACTAGATCGGATCACGTTGACTTTGTATCGATATGAAAGTGATAATTTGCCCAAATTTACCCAAGAACCTGTTTTCGTAACTTGATTACACAAAGGTGGCCGCTTAATGGCAGCAGTATAACCCGTGTAAACAGAAAATTAACAGAAAACCGTTTCTTCTATTACCCTCAGTTTAAATGGTTTGGCGGCGCGAAAATCACAGTTTGCCGGTAATTAGGAAGTGATAATCATGGAATCGGTAAGCTCAGATAAAAATAAATAGTCTTGAATTTTTAGAATATTCGAATAATTATTGCATGGGCTTTATTCACATTAAAGACGCTGTGGCCGGAGGTGTTTGTCTTAAAGAAAATTCTTGGTAAATTTGTACGTGCTTTTGAAAGTAAATTGTAATATTGTTGTAAAAAATGAACCTGCTCATATTGTTTGAAAAAGGGTTCTACAAAATAATACAATGATTAAGTTTTTAGATTACCAAACTATAGAAATTAATTTTCAAGAAGAACTATAAAATACTTTGGCCCAAATACATGGAATTGCCTCCCAAAGTCACAAACCCAATTCGCTTCATCAACTAAAAGTAAATAATACATGTGGTTTGCGGTTGCACCATGTGAGATGGATGGATTGGTGAGTCCTGAAAAGGACTATGGTAGTCCTAGAAAGGACTGTTTAAGGGGAGGGCCAACATCGAAAAAGTGGCTTCCTTAAGGACTTAGGTTGCCATATCTCCACAACAAGTTTAAACCAATTTTATTTGCAAGTATTTTTAATGAGACAAATTAATTCAGAGGTCTACCTCAAAAAATTTGTTGCGAACACCTCCAAATTCAAGATGGCGTCCAAAGAAGTAGCCGTTTTGACTTGCTATAGATTAGTGGCGAGATTTCCCAAACGACACCTTATATCAACATTATTCTGCAATCATATTAAAGACAATAACATTTCCTATAATCTGATACCAAACACAATGGGTTTCAGGATATGTAACACGGTCATTTTTAGCCCCAAACTCAAATTTTGGGCATTTTTTCCCAACAATATGAAATTATTGATTTACATAATTTGACATATATCAATAATTGCATTAGCAGTTGAATTAATACTTTTCAAAAAACTGTCCAATTATATGACCAATACTCTCTGAAAATTTAAAGTGTATACCGTATCTGAACAAAAAGTTATTGTTCTTGGAACTCAGCATTTGATATCGACAAATACAGCAAATTTGTACGATTTAGAACACTATACAGGGTGCCCCAATATATGTAATTCTTGTTTACGGACTTTATTCCAGAATTTCTCCTAAATAATGACATATTGTTTATACCCTTTTTTTAGCAAAACCTTCAGTTTTCTTCTTTTATGTCATGAATATGCCGCCATTGGTTTGAAATAGTACAGGGAAAAAGTGTATCGGTAATTTCACTGCAATAATAAATTCATCATGCAAAGTGCACTATTTAGTGCAATATTCAAATGGGAGGCGCTCGTCATTTACATTTGGATCGACCATATCTGGATAATTATGTTTATAACATGATTATTATTCAGAACACCACAGTTAGCTAGACTTTTTCAGGGTTCGGAGAACACTTTGAAAGGCTATTACTTAGGTTTATCGTATGGTAACTTTTTGTACCACCGTGTACATTTGTAACCATAGTAACAACAACAATAGAAATACAATAAATCATGTATCTGGCTACTACAAGCCGCATTATGCACACTAATTTTCGCGTGAACATGGAGGAAAACCAGTCACATGTGAAATAACACCATTTAGCTGCTATTTTTAAGTTTTTAAAATAAATATTTTGATTTGGTATATATTTTTGTCCATAATCGGCTGTTGTTACCATGGTTACACGAGTACAGTGTAGTGCAACAAAAATAAACATTAGGCCTGTTGAGGCTTTTCGGTGTTGTGCATAATAGTTTAGCAATTGAGTTTGTTTTGTTTAAATACTGAGTCAGACAAATTGTATATACCTTTATGGTATCCAGGTACATGTAATAAGATATGAAGGGCATGAAGGGTGCGTTCCTTGCGATATAGATGTTGTTCGAATCTAGATACGCTCTGCACATATTGAAGTATGTCCCGAATATTGTGTACTTCAGTAAGACACTTATTAAAGATAATGAGCATGATCTTGATACTGTTAAAACACATCATGGACACCCAGTATGATTCGAATTCGCAATATGCATGACATGCGCGTCAGTATGCAGCTGACTGGAATGCTCCATGTGGAGTGGAATTAAGTTCATTTTTAGCGTTTGATTTATGATAAATGCAATTAAACAAATACAGGACAGACACGACATCTACGCGGACTACATAACGATGGCGGAATATTCATCATATTACAAGAAATGGTGTTTCTTTTTTTTATTTGTTCATACCTGGAATTGAAGGTGTCCCGAGATTGACGCAATCATTTGGTATACAAATCCTCTCGACCTCTATTTAAGATTACACATTTTTGAGACACCCTGTATAGCATGAGAAATCATGCAAAACTACCCGTTTTGTGGATAGCTAATGCTGACTTCCAAGAACTATAACTTTTTGTTCAGATAAGGTTTACATTTGAAATTTTCAGAGAGTATTGTTGATATAATTGGACAGTTTTTTGAAAAGTATTCATTCAACTGCTAATACAATTATTGATTTATGCGTAATTATGTAAATCAATAATTTCATATTTGTTGGGGAAAACGCATACAATTTGAGTTTGGGGCTAAAAATTACCGTGTTACATATCCTGAACCTCACGGTGTTTGGTATCAGATTATAGGAAATGTTATTGTCTTTAATATGATTGCAGAATAATGTTGATATAAGGTGTCGTGTGGGAAATATCGCCAATTATCTATAGCAATACAAAACGGCTGCCTTTTTTGACGCCATCTTGGATTTGGAGGTGTTCGCAACAAATTTGTTGAGGTAGACCTCTGAATTATGTTGTCTCATTAAAAATACTTGCAATTCGAATCGGTTTAAACTTGTTGTGGAGATCTGGCAACCTAAAGTCACTTTTTTCGACATTGGCCCTCCCCTTAGTTGGTAGTCCTAGAAAGGACTGTTGGTGTAGTCCTGAAAATAACTGTTGGTATTCTATCTAGGAGAGTCCTAAAAAGAACTGTTGGTAGTCCTAGAAAGGACTGTTGATAGTCCTAGAAAGGACTGTTGGTAGTCCTAGAAAGGATTGTTGGGATAGTCCTGAAAAGGACTGTTGGTATTCTTTCTAGGAGAGTCCTAAAAAGGACAGTTGGTAGTCCTAGAAAGGACTGTTGATAGTCCTAGAAAGGACTGTTGGTATTGCGAGGAGAGGGTAGATGGTAGGAGGGGCTCGACGTTTCGAATAGGTTGACTATTCGTCGTCAGGAGTGGGGACTTGTTGTTGTTGTTGTTGTTTGGTTTGGTGGCAATCAGTCAGTATGACTATTGTTGCCAATTGCTTTTCGATTAATTCATTCTTCATATATGAACAAACAAAAACAAAATATATATATATATATATATATATTATAACATTTTATAATTCAGAGTCGTATACAACCTATAGCTTTCGATCCTAGCAGAATCTTCGTCAGGGCACAAATGACAGTTACTACAGAAAAAACACAGAATATATACCAACATAAACACATGTGTGGAAGGGGGGCTGGAAAGAGGAAAGGAGGCGGAGACACAAAACAATGAAAGCAACTGTGAGTGGGTGAGTGTCAGGACAGTATCGCGATATTTCTTTCTTTTTTTTCCCCTCCTGCCTTATATATATAACTAATACTTTTTATATTCAACAATATCAACATTTTCCTTTTCTCAATAACCTAAGCCCACCTCTCACAACGGGACTCCCGCCACATAATGTGGAAGTGGGCCTCTTAATAGTATAATAATGAAACGACCAAACGAAATCAAATATCTCTATATATTTATATACAAAAATATAAACATTTTTCTTATCTCAATAACAGAGCCTCTCACATCGGGACTCTCGCCACATATGTGGAAGTGGGCCTCTTATTATCATAATAATTAAACGATACAAAAGCAAAACAAATATATAAATTAAAGAAACACTTTTTAACGCTACTAATGAAATATCGCGATATACTTTTTTTTTCTTTTTTCTTCTTCTTCTTCATATTAATATACTTATTCCTTAACAAATTAATGCAAACATTTCGTGGGTTTATTTTGTGCATGTTAGTGCATAGACATAATACATGTTATAATAGTTTTTTTTTTCACTTCACTTTCAAACTGAGATAATACAAAAAATAAAAAAATAAACAAAACTCTTCTCCCTATTTCTGGTGCCTGCTTTCACATTGGGACTCCCGCCACTGATGTGTAGCTTAGCATCCACATAATACATACTCGACAATATTTTTGATATTAACTAAATTATACAAAAACATCTACAATCAAAGTACTACAATAATCGCGCGTACTCGTTTCGATGGTAGTATTCTCACATAGGGACTCCCGCCACAGATGTGAATTTTTGCATCAACAAAATGGTGATAAACTTTAATATACAAAACTCAATACTGTATCATTAGGTTACTTAAATTATAGTGACAAGTCAATCAAAACTTTACAATACTCATATGATCCCTGCTCTCACATTGGGACTCCCGCCACTGATGTGTAGCTTGGTATCACAATATAATAGTAAATTAACACAAACATGACAGTTTAGACTACATTCACTCTTATATAAATGCAAAATAAACAAAACTCACTCACTATTTCTGGTGCCTGCTCTCACATTGGGACTCCCGCCACTGATGTGTAGCTTGGCATCAAAATATAATAGTAAATTAGCACAAACAAACTACATTCATTCTTATATGAATACAAAAAACAAAACAAAAATATATATATAAATATATATAACAAAAACATCACTCACTATTTATGGTGCCTGCTCTCATATTGGGACTCCCGCCACTGATGTGTAGCTTGGCATCAAAATAATAGTACATTAGCACAAACATGTTATACTACTTTCACTCCTATCTTCATCGAACAAAAAAAGATAGAACTCAAATAATAATAAATTTGTCCTTATGTTTGTTCTATCATATACATAGTTTTACCTTTTTACATTATAGTGTCGCCTATATAGACGAATTAAAAGATCTTAAATCGAACAGTTCTACATACAAAACGAACCAGAGCTCTTTGAATGTGAACATTCGAGCTCCTTAACAAATTCATAATTTCGTCAGGTCCCATAATATTCGTCTCTATTATAAGCATTGCTCTTTCAATCATATATTGAGGGCATTTAACTAAATAGTGAAGTACCGTTTCTATTTCTAAGCATCTATCACATAAACCATTTTCCTGCAGGCCTAATCTAATTAAATCTAACTTCAGTCCTATGATACCAAAACGTAGTCGTCGAAATATCTTTTCTTCCTTCCTATGTAAGGAGGTATCCATTTTGAGTGGTAAGTACAATGATATCTGCTTTAATAAACAAGGTGAGTTTGCCCATCTCTGCTGCCAAATAATATTTTTTTTTTTCTTTATTTCCTGTTTTGCTTCAGCAAGAGTCATCTGTATATCTGGATTGGACCATTGTGTCCCGCCTTCGCACATTTATCTGCAGTTTCATTGCCTTGAATGCCACAATGTGCAGGGATCCATTCAAAAGAAACCTTAATATTATTATTCTTCAAATGAGTTAACAAAATCAAAATTTCTTTCACCATGTTATCATTTTTTACATTGCGAATGGCTAAAAGTCCAATCAAAGAATCACTAAAGATTACTACTCCAACATATAAATTATCAAATTGTTCTACCCATGTAAGGGCTAAAATAATTGCGGCTAATTCTGCTTTAAAAGATGACTTTGAGTAAGAGATCTTTTTACATTGTTTATAACAAAGGGCTGGCACCCAAAAGGCTGCCGCTGACGTATTCTGTCCTCATAGGCGCCGGAAGTGGGGGGGCAGGGGGGGCGGCCGCCCCCCCCCCCAATCCAAAAAGTGGGGGGGGGAAAAACGCAATTTTGCCCCCCCAAAAAGCCCCCCCCCTCCAAAAAAAAAAAAAAGAGTGGGAAAGACACAATCAAATGTATGAGCTTACGTTTAAAAACTAGTTTACACATCCATTTTCAATTTTCGCTGCGCGCTTCGCGCGCGAACAGATTATCTCAGTTTGTTGTAAACATCTGATGAGCATGGACATTTTATTATTTTTTTTAAAACTCGGATTCTAAATTTCCTTCACAGGTATGGCATGCAGTGCACCAAATTGCACCATTTCAAGTATATAAATGCAAAATCTTCCCCGTGGGAGGGGGATACCCCCTCCCAAACCCTCCCCCTCTGGCTCTGCCCAAGCCCTCGGTCGCTTCGCTCCCTCGGGATTCATCATTCAACCCAGGCCATGTTGTTGGATCTTACATGCGCCATATGGTTTATGTTGGAACTGTGTATGACACTAAATACAATATTTATGTGTGAGTTTGGGTGCATATTTATTAGTGCGTCAATTATTTGTTTACTTCATGAAAAATATAGCAAATTATAACACGCTTTCCTAGATACAGTTAATCTTAAGCCCGAATTTCCTATCTAGGTATGCACCAGATTGCACAATTTCAAGTCCATAAATGGAAAATCTTTCTTACCGTGGGAGGGAGATATCCCCTCCCAAACCCTCCCCCTCCCTCCCTGCCCCAGCCCTCAGGCGCTTCGCTCCCTCGGGACTCATTATTGGCTGTGTGTTGTTGGATCATACATAATGTTGCATAATTATGGTTTATGTTGTTGTGTGTGTTTTGGGGTAAACATTTATTAGTTTGTCAATTATTTGTTTTCTACGTGAAAAATATATTAAAACTTCCTGGTCAGTGGCGGATCTACGGGGGGGGGGGGGGGTTTAGGGGGTTTAACCCCCCCCCCCCCCCTTGGGCTGCCAAGTGAAAATGTGATGTGGAAAACATCACTTACGGGGGTTCAAAATAGCAAAAAAATCGCCGCTTCGCGGCTTGTGGACGATGCTCCGCATCGTCATTGGGTCAAACCCCCCCCCTTAGCAAAAAAAACATCACTTACGAGGGTTCAAAATAGCAAAAAAAAATCGCCGCTTCGCGGCTCGTGGACGATGCTCCGCATCGTCATTGGGTCAAAACCCCCCTTAGCAATAAGACATCACTTAAGAGGGTTCAAAATGGCAAAAAAAATCGCCGCTTCGCGGCTCATGGACGATGCTCCGCATCGTCATTGGGTCAACCCCCCCCCCCCCCCCCCCTTAGCAAAAAGCTAGATCCGCCCCTGCTGGTCGATCAAATCATATCCCGCTTTCCCAAATACAGCCGAATTTCCTATCTAGGTATGCACCAGATTGCACAATTTGAAGTCCAAAAATGCAAAAGCTCCCTACCGTGGGAGGGGGGACACCCCCCTCCCACACCCTCCCCCCGCTCAGTCGCTTCGCTCCCTCGCAATGTCTCACTCTCACATCTGGCTCAAAGTTGGCAATCCAGAGTGTGGTTGGGCATGAGCCCCTACACAGACAAATGGTGAGCCCCCTTGGGGTTTTGCCCCCCCAATCCAAAACTGCTTCCGGCGCGCCTGTCTGTCCTGGAATATGCGAACCATCTGTAAATATATGAAGTTCTGTGTGCCATTTATTTTGTATCAACTCCTAAGTACATTGCAACGTATAATGGGGATTGTCACTTTTATCTACATATTCTTTCAATTCCAAAGAAATACCGTAAAAGTTTGACTAGAGGCGCTACTTTTTCACAGTATTAGCAGGTATTATCAACAGCCCCAGCCCCGTCCACAATGATCTAGTATAATGAATATGTATCTAGCCCTTTGTCAACGATCTTCGAGCAGATCTTAATGAATATTCATGATAGCGTAATCATGTAAAATTGAGAAGAGGTAAACGTTACTTAGGGTAAAAAACCCACCAAGCAAGCAGAAGTAGCTCTTGGGTCGGTGGTTGGTGCAATTCATTCTAGGCATGGCGGTATGTAAAGCCGTAGGTTCAAGTCGCATTGGATTAATTATGTTTTTATTCTTCGATTTCATAGGAAATTTTGTTTTAACAAATGCCACCGTTTTGTGCATAGGAATAGGAAGGAAACTCATTTACTTTTTGTCAGATACACAATTATGACATTCAGGTGAAATCATGGCATTCCCTGTCCCACCCCACCACACCCCACCCACACACACACACACACACACACACACACACACACAAACACACTAGTTAAGAGTCGTGTAGGCGGGGGGGGGGGGGGCATGGGCGTCGATCTGTCATTGATACCCATTCATCAGGGGGGATGATCTATTCATCCATCCCCCTGATGAATGGGTATTACGTAAGTATCGACGCCCATGGGGGGGGGGGGGGGGGGGGGGTGCATGTCCGTCGCCAAAAATGTTCGAGGCCGAGACCGAGACCACTTATTCAGTTGGTTCTCCAAGGCCGCCAAATAGTGGTAAAGGGGGAAGGGGCAACTTGTAACTTGTAACGTGTTTTTAAAATAATGTTTGTTATGAATTTTCGACACCCTTGGGCCTTGGTCCATTTAACGATGTCTCTCAAGCTACCCATCATCCTTCCCCTTCGACCCCTCCAAAATATTTCACTGAACATCACGACCAGTAAATCAATGAGGATTACGTATTGTATTAGAATTACTTTAAGAAAATACGCGCCTTAAAGCGAAATCCCCTAAATGCTGGTAGATGACAATTACAAACAATTCAATCAAATTAAACATGTTAAATAGCAATGTAGCGATCGAGTATGTATGTACAACATGCATTCTGCCTCATAGCCATTGGTTCCTGATATGTTTGAATAAGGGAATGTGTTTTACATTAACATGTTATAGTATTTTCACAAATCATTCCATAGAAAATATTCCATGTACAAATATTTATTACAAAATCGCTCTATATTTAAGCATTATGTTCATCTAATAAGGTAATTTGTCTTTAACTAGTTTTCTCTTTCCAGTTGAATTTCTATTCATCACGATCACCTGTTTGGTTTCCATGTGATTATTTTGTTATCATATTTTACGACGCACACTGAAGCTGTTACTAGGCAGATAAACCTCGTACAAGCAGTCGATCTGTTTGAATATTACGTAACTATGCATTATAGCGCTCTCTGCATGATAGTCCATTTTGTAATGGCATATTATGCCGTTGATTTACAGTCGATTAAGTGATCGAGGTTATCCCAGATGTCGTCATATTTTGAAGCACTTGGGCAAGACAATATAGTAGCGATATTGTCTATCGGAGGAGAAATGTTGTCCCTTTATCAATCTGAGTGGACTTTGGGGCCAACAATTGATTTATATTGGGATTACAGATACTTGCTAACTTTATTCTTGTATTAACGTGTGTGAGGTGTGTGCGCTATGTGCGTACTGTATTTGAATGAATGCAAACAAAACCAATCATGAAAACATTGTTTTTAAATGCAGTTTACAAAAGAAACAAATGAATTGAGACAATTTAAAACAAAATAAATAAAAGAATATAATGAACAAAAAATGAGGAGAAAAAAAGTGAAATGAAAGGAGAATGACACAAAACAGGGAAACAGAACCAACAACTAATACTATGGGTTGCTTAACATTGCTTCCTATTCATAAGTTGTTATTAATTCTTGGTCGGAAAAGAGTAAAATAAAATTTGTGCTTGATGAAGAGTTGGCTGAAACAGGGTGATGAATCAATTTTAAAATGACCCTACCCCTTCCATCCACTAATATATAAAGCTTAATACTATTACTAGCAGAATGTCAGGACTTCACTCACCTGAATGTAATAATTGTGTATTTAAGTTAACACAGAAATGATAATTTCCATTCCCATTCCTATGCACAAAACGCTGGCATCTGTTAAAACAAAATTTCCTATGAAATACAAAATAAAAAAAAAAATCACTTATCCAGTGCGTCTTGAACCTACGGCTCTTCATACCGTGATGCAATTTTACCTTATCCTGATTTGCACCAACCACCGACCCAAGAGCTACTTCTGCTTGCTTGATTGGATTTCAACCCTTAGTAACGTTCATCTTGTCTAACTTTGCGTGATAATGCTATCATGAATATTCATTTAGACCGGCTCGAAGATCGTTGACAAAAGGCTAGATACATATTCATTATACTGGATCGTTTTGGATGTTTGCTGGCGCTATTGATACTCCTCTAAACCAGTAGCGCCTCTAGTCAAACTTTTACGGTATGTGGCTCTAACAATGTCCATGGTGGAATAGAAATAATACCAATATATTCTATTGTTTCAGTATTTACATCTAAGGTTCTATATCCAAAAGGTTTATTACATTTCTTCCATTTTAAATACTCAAATTGCCAACAAGGCTGCACATGAGAGTGAAGAGGGTGCATTTTTATTCTAATCACTGAGTACTTAAATTTTTCTGTCAACATTTGTCTTCTCAAATCGAGAGGCATTTCTCCTGTCTCAGCTTGGAGGGCATCTAATGGAGTGAGGGGAAGGGCTCCCATGCATATCCTCAATGCCTGATATTGAATGGAGTTCAATCCCTTTTTAATACTCTCCGAGGCGCTATCGTAGGCCTCGCATCCATAATCCAATAAAGATCGAATGTATGAACGATAAACCATTAATAAAGACTTAGAGGAGCTTCCCCATTTTGTTCCTGAGAGGCTTCTCAGGATATTCATTTTCCGTTTACACATCTTTATTATGTTTTCTATATGGGCCTGCCACGTGAGCTTACTATCAAATGTGATACCTAGAAACTTATGGCTCACTTTAAATATCAATTCTACCTCATTCACCCTTATGACAGGAAATTTGGGATTGGCACACTTTGTAAAGAGGACTGGTGATGTTTTCAACAAAGAGAGGGAGAATCCCCATTTCTTAAACCAAATGTCGAGTTGGTTTAAGTACTCCTGAATTTTCTTTGCCATAAAATGTACATTTTTTCCTACAATCCAAATTACTATGTCGTCCGCATACAACAATATTCATACATGTGGATTTACAGGTATATCAGACATCATTATATTAAATAAGAGGGGACTAAGAATACTTCCCTGTGGTAGCCCTCTGCTTACTTTCTTTGTGACTGAACATGTATTATTATTCCGAACCTGGAAAGTGCGGTCTATAAGATAATTATACAAAAATATTAACATATTACCTCGCACTCCCTTTTCCTTCATTTTAAAAAGCAATCCTTCAATATTCAACTTATCATATGCCTTTTCTAAATCTAAGAAGACAGTCATCACTTGACCTTTATTATTAATATTTGTTTGTATAATATTTTCCAAGAACACTACATTATCCATGGCACTTCTTCCTTGTCGAAACCCTGATTGAAACGGAGGGAGAATATTTTGTTTATCCACATACCAGTGGAGTCTTTCCTTAACCATTCTTTCCATAATTTTAATAAAACATGGTAATAATGATATGGGTCTATAAGACTTGACATTGTGTGGATCTTTATCTACTTTAATAATAGGAATAAAACTTGCATGTTTACAAGCTTTTGGTACAATTCCTAATTTCCAAATTATATTATACAATTTTAACAAAATATCCTTTCCTTTTAAAAGAAGATTACAGTATACTTCATAAGAAACCATGTCATGGCCGGGAGTGGACTTTTTATTCTTTTCTAAAGCTTTCTCTAACTCTTCCTTATTAAAAGGTTCATTTATAACCAAATCAAAGGCTCCATCATTCAAATTGTCTAGTTCAAAGACAAAGTATTCTTTTTCTATCTTTCCTATTTCATAATAAAATTCCGAGAGTACATCAGCTTTTTCTTTATTATCTATCAAATCTTCCCCATTTACATTTAAAGTAGGGAACTTTTTATTTTTAACTTCTTGACGATTCATTCGTTTAATACATTTCCAAATTATTGTTTCGCTCGTGTATCGATCTAATTTTAAACAGAACTCAAGCCAATAATTTTGTTCTAGTAAACGAATAATTTTCTGCGCTACCGCTTTCTTAGTTTGAAAGTCTAAAAGATTTTCGGCTGATATACACCTCGAAAGTTAATTTTTTGCTTTATTTCTTTCTTTAATCTTTATGGAGCATTCTTTAGTCCACCAAGGTAGAGGATCATGTCTAGATTCCCTCTTCCGTGGGGATATTTCCTTCAATACTTTTATTATCACTCTCATAAAATGTTCATAACACGTTTGAACATTTTCATCAATACTATTTCATCAAAAACATATTCACATGTTTTCTTAAATTTATTCCAATCAACATTTTTTAATACTAACCTATTAATATCCTCTTTATCTTCATTGGAGGGTTGCCTTTTTTCTACTCCTATAACATTAATAGCTACCTCTAACAAAAAATGGTCACTACCTAGAGAGTTCTTGGCAACATTCCAATGACTTTTACCTGCTAAGGACGAGGATACAATTGTAAGATCTAAATGGGACATTTTCCCAGAATGTGTATCTAAACGTGTACCTGAGCCGTCATTTATAATTACTTGTTGGCGTGCGCGGTCTTAAGGCTAGGGGTTGCGGACGTAGGTGACGTGCTATCGATTCGGAGTGCTATCGGCGACGTGTTGTGTGTGCTGCCGACGCTGGCGGCGCTGTAATCTCTGGGCTCGCTGGGTGCGGACGTGAGTGACGTACTATCGATTCGGAGTGCTATCGGCGATGCGTTGTGTGTGCTGCCGACGCTGGCGGCGCTGTAATCTCTCGGCTCGCTGGGTGCGGACGTGAGTGACGCAAGGCTCTGCTGCGGTTTGCGGCGGGTGATGTTCGGCTGGCTAGCTGTTGTCGACGCTGGCGGCGCTGCAGTCTCTCGGCTCGCTGGTCGCGGACGTGAGTGATGCAAGGCTCTTCTGCGGGTGGCGGCGGGTGATGTACGGCTGGCTGGCTGGCTGGCTGTTGCATGTCCGTGCGCTGGTTGGGGACTTGAGTGATGATAGGCTGCTCGGTTCCCTCTGTGGGTGGCGACGGGTGAAGTACGGCTGGCAGTGTAGGCTGTGTCGGTGGTCCTTTTGTGTCCTTGTTGATGAGTGGTTTCCAGATGTCGCTGATGTATAATCCTGTGTCTTGAGGTACTGTGTTGTGGCAGTGAATTTCGATGGCTTCTCGGATGCGGCGAGTGTTCCAATGTTTGATGGTGGTAATGAGCTTGCTGTCGTCCCATTGAATGACGTGTTCGTGCTGTTGTGCGTGTTTGACGATGGCTGACTTGTCCCAATCGCTGAGTCTGTAGCTGGTCTTGTGTTCCTTTAGTCGTGTTTCCAGATTTCTGCCCGTTTCCCCAATGTAGACGTGACTGCATTCGCATGGTATTCTGTAGTCTCCTGCTTTCTTGTGAAGTGGATGCCTGTCCTTGTGAGTGTGGAGTGCCGAGTGGAGCTTGTTGGATGAGCTATGTCGAACTTTGATGTCTGCTGCCTGAAGGATGCGTTGAATCTTGTGTGAGGCTGGTCCGATATATGGTAGAACAACTGTTTGTGTCGGTGGTGTAGCTATTGGTTGGTCCTCTTCCGTTGTGGTGTCGGCCCGAGGATCGCCATGCTACAACACCGCTAGACACCTGTCATCAATTCTTCAACCTCTTGTAGGACAGTCGCAGCATCACATCAACAACTCCAAGCATTTCATCGACATTCTCTCCGATACAACCATACAAGACACAGACACCATGGTCTGCTTTGACGTTGAATCTCTGTTCACCAGCGTTCCTGTCACCGAAGCCTGCAGCATCGTCAAAGATCGACTCGAAGCTGACACACTCTCCGACAGAACCGCGCTCACACCGGACCAAATTCACGACCTCATCATCTTCTGTCTCAACTCCACATCCTTCAAATGGCGAGACAACTACTACAAACAACTACAAGGCGCAGCCATGGGATCACCACTTTCACCCGTCATAGCCAACATCTTCATGGAACACTTCGAAACAACAGCACTACAGACATCTTCGCAAGGTCCTTCCCTCTGGCTTCGATACGTCGATGACACATTTGTCATGTTTGTAATCTGGCCGCACAGCTGAGGCGACTTGGACACCTTCCTCACCCACATCAACCAGCAACACCCGAGCATCAAATTCACCATGGAGACCGAGGAACACAACAGCATCCCCTTTCTCGACGTCCTCGTTACTAGAACGCCATCCGGTAAACCCGCCCACCAAGTCTACAGGAAGCCCACACACACACACCGACAGATACCTACACTACAGATCGTTCCACCATCCAGCAGTTATTCAGTCAGTACCCAACACCCTCATCCGCCGAGCCCACCAACTCAGCGATGCCGACCATCTCCAACAGGAAATCAAGCACGTCACCACTGCCCTCACTGACATCAACAAGTACCCAAGAAACAAGATCAAGACCAGGATTCCAGCCAGCAGGCCCGTCGCCGACACCACAACGGAAGAGGACCAACCAATAGCAACACCACTGACACAAACAGTTGTTCTACCATATATCGGACCAGCCTCACACAAGATTCAACGCATCGTTCAGGCAGCAGACATCAAAGTTCGACATAGCTCATCCAACAAGCTCCACTCGGCACTCCACACTCACAAGGACAGGCATCCACTGCACAAGAAAGCAGGAGTCTACAGAATACCATGCGAATGCAGTCAAGTCTACATTGGGGAAACGGGCAGAAATCTGGAAACACGACTAAAGGAACACAAGACCAGCTACAGACTCAGCGATTGGGACAAGTCAGCCATCGTCAAACACGCACAACAGCACGAACACGTCATTCAATGGGACGACAGCAAGCTCATTACCACCATCAACATTGGAACACACGCCGCATCCGAGAAGCCATCGAAATTCACCGCCACAACACAGTACCTCAATACACAGGATTATACATCAGCGACATCTGGAAACCACTCATCAACAAGGACACAAATAGACCACCGACACAGCCTACACTGCCAGCCGTACTTCACCCGTCGCCACCCACAGAGGGAACTGAGCAGCCTAGCATCACTCAAGTCCCCAACCAGCGCACGGACATGCAACAGCCAGCCAGCCAGCCAGCCGTACATCACCCGCCGCCACCCGCAGAAGAGCCTTGCATCACTCACGTCCGCGACCAGCGAGCCGAGAGACTGCAGCGCCGCCAGCGTCGACAACAGCTAGCCAGCCAGCCAGCCGAACATCACCCGCCGCAACCCGCAGCAGAGCCTTGCGTCACTCACGTCCGCACCCAGCGAGCCGAGAGATTACAGCGCCGCCAGCGTCGGCAGCACACACAACGCGTCGCCGATAGCACTCCGAATCGATAGTACGTCACTCACGTCCGCACCCAGCGAGCCCAGAGATTACAGCGCCGCCAGCGTCGGCAGCACACACAACACGTCGCCGATAGCACTCCGAATCGATAGCACGTCACCTACGTCCGCAACCCCTAGCCTTAAGACCGCGCACGCCAACAACGGTTCGCACGTCCCTGGACAGGTCACTTCATCAGCAGCCTTTTGGGTTCCAGCCTTCTCATATAAAGAAAGTAAACGCCTCTCATACTCTTCATCATCCTTCAAAGCAGAATTAGCCGCAATTATATTAGCTCTAACATTGGTGGACCAATTAGATAACTTGCATGTTGGTGTTGTAATATTGAGTGATTCTTTGAGTGGTCTCTTAGCAATACGCAATACAAAAGATGATAATATGGTTAAAGAAATGTTGATGCTTTTAACCCACTTAAAGTATAAGAATTGTAATATTGCTTTTGAATGGATTCCTGCCCACTGCGGCATCCAAGGAAATGAGATGGCGGATAAGTGCGCAAAATCTGGTATTAATGGCCCTATAAAGATATTTAGTAAGAAAACTTTGGAAGAAGCAAAACATGAATTGAGTAATAATATGCTCAAAGTGTGGCAGGAGAAATGGACAGCATCACATGCATTATTGAAACATGTATTACCTCGTCTCCCCACTAAATGTATAACTTCCCTTCCTAGGAAGGAAGAGAAAATAATAAGACGTTTCGATTAGGAGTAATAGGTTTGAATTATGACTCGTATAGACTGGGCTTTCATGAGAATGGTTTTTGTGAGAGATGTCAGGTAATAGAAACTGTACATAATTTTTTAGTAGTATGCCCACAATATATGATAGAAAGAGCCATGCTCATAATTGAAACGGGTATAAATGAAGGAGAAGAGATAATGGAATTGTTGAAAAGTGGAGATATTACTACCCAAAGAGCACTTGTTCGATTTGTAAATAGGACGGCTCGTTTTGTAGGCTTTTGAATAAATTATGTTATGTATATAGATCATAAATAGTAGGAGTGAGTATTGTAAAGTTTTGATGGACTTGTCGCTATAATTTAATTAATCTATTGATACAGTGTTGAGTTTTGTATATTAATGTTTTTGTATGTTAATGTTGATGCCAAGCTACACATCAGTGGCGGGAGTCCCAATGTGAGAGCAGGGATCATAAATAGTAGGAGTATTAGTATTGTAAAGTTTTGTTTGACTATGTCTTGTCGCTATAATTTAATTAATCTAATGATACAGTGTTGAGTTTTGTATATTAATGTTAATAACCATTTTGTTGATGCAAAAATATACACATCTGTGGCGGGAGTCCCGGTATGTGAGAATAGCATCGAAATGAGTATAGGCGTGAATATTGTATAATTTTGTTTGTCGTGTCGCTACATATGTTTTTTGTTGTTGGTATAATTCAGTTAATATCATAAAATATTGTCGAGATATGTATATATGTTGATGCCAATCTACACATCAGTGGCGGGAGTCCCAATGTGAGAGCAGGCACCAGACATAGTAGGATTGAGTTTTGTTTATTTTGTATTGTATTATGATTATCTCAGTTTGTAAGTGAAGTGGTAAAAAGAAGACAAAGGTATGTCGCTACATGTGAATATTGTATTATTTTGTTTGTCGTGTCGATACATGTTTTTTGTTGTTGGTATAATTCAGTTAATATCATCAAATATTGTCGAGTATGTATATAATGTTGATGCCAAGCTATACACATCAGTGGCGGGAGTCCCAATGTGAGAGCAGGCACCAGACATACGAGTGAGTTTTGTTTATTTTGTATTGTATAATGATTATCTCAGAAGACAAAGGTATATACCATGTATTATGTCTTTGCACTAACATGCACAAAATAAGCCCACGAAATGTTTGCACTAATTTGTTTAAGAATTAGTTTATTAAGAAGAAGGAGAAAAAAAATGCATATTGCGATAAT
Source organism: Echinarachnius parma (assembly GCA_037951105.1). NCBI lineage: Eukaryota > Metazoa > Echinodermata > Echinoidea > Clypeasteroida > Echinarachniidae > Echinarachnius > Echinarachnius parma. Next base: position 16,090 of record JBAMJV010003999.1, on the reverse strand, counting down.
TCATTAGTAGCTTTAAAATAGTGTTTATTTATGAATATATTTGTTTTGTTTGGTTTCGCTTTATTATTATAATATTATAATTTAGTGTTGTAAGAGAATCGTTTTGACCATAAGAGGCCCACTTCCACATATGTGGCGGGAGTCCCGATGTGAGAGGTGGGCTTTGTTATTGAAATAAGGAAAATTGTTATATTTTTGTATATAAAAGTAATATTCATAATAAGGTAGGAGAAAGAAAAACAAAAATGAAATATCGCAATATTTTTAGCGGTGCCATAGAAATAATTTGTTGATGATATATAAAATGTTATAATATTTTTAAAATATGTGAAGAAGAAATTAATAGAAAAGCAATTGGCTACAATAGTCAGATCTGACTGATTGCCACCAAACTAAACAACAACAAACAACAAGTCCCCATAAGCGGCGAAAGCTTTAATGCAGAAACAGGGTAGCGATATTTTAAAGAATCAAGAACAGGATAAGGAAAATAGTTCGGTAGACAATAGAACTACCACAAAACGCCAAGATAGCCGTCCTAGCGCTATCCCCAGGCCTACCTTTGTTGCCCAGCGCAACAAGCCTGTCGTTGATTCCAAGGGCAAGGCCGTTACAAAAGAGACAGACAAGAAAAGGGTTGTTATGGTAAGTGTACAAACACAAACTGACACATTTGAACAACAAACTCAAACAATTGAGCATCATTATGGTTTTCAATTCTCATGTGATCAACTTCTGGCTTTTTTGGTGTTTGTTGTGAATAATCTGGATAATCCAGCATCCAGTTCGAAATCAAACCGCATACAACTTGTGGTTGAGGCGGCAAAGTGGTGCTTTGGAAAAAGCACTGACCCGTCCAGTATACATGCATTATTAAATGATACCTAGTTGTGTACTTGTACTGATGGGTCTCCTGTCTATTCTTCAATGGAATGCGCAAGGACTTACTTCCCATGGGTATACGAGTTACAATCCTACTTATTAGCATGTGCATGCAAACCTGATATTATTTGTATTCAGGAAACTTGGTTTAGAGAAAATATTGTTTTACAATTAGATGAGTATAATTGTATTCCGCACAACAGGACTACAGGAAATAGAGGCGAATGTGCCATATATGTACGAGGGAATTTAAAGTATCGTTTAATAGATACTCCTAAGGATGAAGAATATCAATGTGTAGAGATTTATTTTGAAAATATAGTATTAAGTGTTATAAACTTGTATAACCCCTGTAGAATAATAACATGTGGCTTTTTGAGTAATGTTTGGAATAAAATGAATAAACCTGCTATTTTATGTGGAGACTTTAATAGCCATCATGAAATGTGGGGTAGTAATCACTGTGATAGAAATGGGAAAGAGGTCGTTTCGTTTTTATCTGAAAATGACGCCGTTATTTTGAATAATGGAGCCCCGACTAGACTCGACGCTCATACTGGGACTCTCTCTTGTTTAGATTTGACTATTGTGAATAGCAAGTTAGCCGCTAAATGTAAATGGAATGTTATCTTAGATAGATTCGGAAGCGATCACTTTCCTGTGGAAATTGGTATAGAAGTGCCAGGAAATGAATTTAAGAAAGGTTCTTTTAATGATGGTGGGCATAGAAGGAAAATGAATTGGAATGTATATAAACAAGAGATTGACATTCGTCTTTCAGAGAAAATTAATTTTGTAAATGTTCATGATGAATATGAATTTATTTTAAAAGCTATATATGATGCTGTATAGAAGGCAGCTGTAGATTGTACGAATAGAAATAACAAACGCCTCCCTTCGGTTCCATGGTGGAATAAGGAATGTTGGGTTGCAGTTAAGTCTAGAAATAAAGTTAAGAGGACATTTGTAAGAACTGGAAAGTATGATGATTTATGTGAATTTAAGCAGAAAAAAGCATCAGCTCAGCGTATTATTAGACAGGCTAAAATGAATTATTGGAGAGAGTATTGTAAACAAATTAATCGTTTTACTCCAGTTACGCAAATATGGAAAATGATAAGAAAAATGAGAGGAGAATTTACTAATAAGAAGAAAACAATTATTATTAGTATTGATGGAGTATGTGTAAGTGACAATTGTGAAGTTGCAAATGCATTAGGCAGTTGCTATAAAGATAATATTTGTGCAGGTACTAATACTATTGTTGATGACAATGAGACGTTTGTACTTAATGATACACATGCAGCGGAAAGTTTGAATGAACCTTTTAATATGTTTGAATTTAAGACAGCGATTAAGTTGTCAAAAGAATCAACCCCAGGTGTAGATGGAATTTTTAAACGCCATATTGTCTCTATGTCTAAAAGCGCTCAACATAAAATATTTGATTTGTTTAATCGTATTTGGGAGACGTCTAACCTTCCTAATGATTGGTTACATGCTATTCATGTCCCATTATTAAAACAAAGAAAGAGTGAGACAGACCCTAATTCATATAGACATATAGCCTTGACTTCATATTTGCGTAAGATAATGGAAAGAATGATATATAAGAGATTGGATTGGTATGTAGAAAAATATAATATTCTATCTGACTGTCAATCGGGGTTTAGGAAAGGCAGAGGAGTCCTTGACTCGATAGTCATGTTAGATACAGATGTTAAAAATGCATGATTGATAAAGGATATTTGGGTGTGGTATTTATGGATTTTAATAAAGCGTATGACTTTGTTGAGAAGAGTAGTATTATAAAAAAAAAAGAGAGGGCGCTGTTTTGCTGCGCCGCTGAAGAGAATAGCTTGTCTGAAATCTCTCTTTATTTCTGCAGTTATTATCTGGTTAAATCATATAAACTTGTGATGCACTGTTTTGGACTATCCGGTTGCACTCTTCTTGTGATTTTCGTGTGATTTAGAATAGTGACTTGTGCGTATGATGAATATGAACTATTTTCGACTGTTTTGCTATCTGAGTATTGCCGTAAGTGCATATACATTCACGTACATTTTCATCACACCTGATTGCTATAGTACACGCCCGTATAAGACAGTATGCATGGAACCTATTCGATCAGTCATAGCAAGCTCTTTGGTCATAGATACTCCTACACCGCCAATATGCCGCTATACAACAAAGGAACTTCGGGCATTACGTAATCATAACAATGATCATCTACCGGGCGGCGTGAAAGCCGTCATCAAGAACCTCGGCATAGCAAGGCATCGGGGACGACGCGGGGAAGCCCACATACGGCGCCCTATAATTGCGCGGATATCCGATCACTCTAAAACTCGTACGACCTACGACCACACACCAAGACATGTTGAGACTAAAAATCTGATCCGTGTCCCAATCCAACGAGGAGACACAGATGTTACCTTGCCCCATGTTTTTCTGTGCAACTTACGCTCTTTGAACAACAAGCTTGATGAACTGACCATACTACTCAAAGAACATGAAGTGGACATTTGCGTTGTGACCGAGACGTGGCTGACTGATGATCAAATAGAGTCATCTTTTTCTATCGATGGCTACAACGTCTTCACGAAGTCGCGGGCTCACCGCAGAGGTGGAGGAGTAGCAGGCGCGCCGGAAGCAGTTTTGGATTGGGGGGGCAAAACCCCAAGGGGGCTCACCATTTGTCTGTGTAGGGGCTCATGCCCAACCACACTCTGGATTGCCAACTTTGAGCCAGATGTGAGAGTGAGACATTGCGAGGGAGCGAAGCGACTGAGCGGGGGGAGGGTGTGGGAGGGGGGTGTCCCCCCTCCCACGGTAGGGAGCTTTTGCATTTTTGGACTTCAAATTGTGCAATCTGGTGCATACCTAGATAGGAAATTCGGCTGTATTTGGGAAAGCGGGATATGATTTGATCGACCAGCAGGGGCGGATCTAGCTTTTTGCTAAGGGGGGGGGGGGGGTTGACCCAATGACGATGCGGAGCATCGTCCATGAGCCGCGAAGCGGCGATTTTTTTTGCCATTTTGAACCCTCTTAAGTGATGTCTTATTGCTAAGGGGGGTTTTGACCCAATGACGATGCGGAGCATCGTCCACGAGCCGCGAAGCGGCGATTTTTTTTGCTATTTTGAACCCTCGTAAGTGATGTTTTTTTTGCTAAGGGGGGGGGGGGTTTGACCCAATGACGATGCGGAGCATCGTCCACAAGCCGCGAAGCGGCGATTTTTTTGCTATTTTGAACCCCCGTAAGTGATGTTTTCCACATCACATTTTCACTTGGCAGCCCAAGGGGGGGGGGGGGGGGGGGGTTAAACCCCCTAAACCCCCCCCCCCCCCGTAGATCCGCCACTGACCAGGAAGTTTTAATATATTTTTCACGTAGAAAACAAATAATTGACAAACTAATAAATGTTTACCCCAAAACACACACAACAACATAAACCATAATTATGCAACATTATGTATGATCCAACAACACACAGCCAATAATGAGTCCCGAGGGAGCGAAGCGCCTGAGGGCTGGGGCAGGGAGGGAGGGGGAGGGTTTGGGAGGGGATATCTCCCTCCCACGGTAAGAAAGATTTTCCATTTATGGACTTGAAATTGTGCAATCTGGTGCATACCTAGATAGGAAATTCGGGCTTAAGATTAACTGTATCTAGGAAAGCGTGTTATAATTTGCTATATTTTTTTTATGAAGTAAACAAATAATTGACGCACTAATAAATATGCACCCAAACTCACACATAAATATTGTATTTAGTGTCATACACAGTTCCAACATAAACCATATGGCGCATGTAAGATCCAACAACATGGCCTGGGTTGAATGATGAATCCCGAGGGAGCGAAGCGACCGAGGGCTTGGGCAGAGCCAGAGGGGGAGGGTTTGGGAGGGGGTATCCCCCTCCCACGGGGAAGATTTTGCATTTATATACTTGAAATGGTGCAATTTGGTGCACTGCATGCCATACCTGTGAAGGAAATTTAGAATCCGAGTTTTAAAAAAAATAATAAAATGTCCATGCTCATCAGATGTTTACAACAAACTGAGATAATCTGTTCGCGCGCGAAGCGCGCAGCGAAAATTGAAAATGGATGTGTAAACTAGTTTTTAAACGTAAGCTCATACATTTGATTGTGTCTTTCCCACTCTTTTTTTTTTTTTTGGAGGGGGGGGGGCTTTTTGGGGGGGGGGGCAAAATTGCGTTTTGCCCCCCCACTTTTTGGATTGGGGGGGCGGCCGCCCCCCCTGCCCCCCCACTTCCGGCGCCTATGAGGAGTAGCGATATATGCAAAGTCCAATTTCAACCCCAAAACTGTCGGTGACCTACCCGCTTCGAATCAGTTTGAAGTAGCGTGGGCCAAGTTGAGGCCCAATCGTCTTCCACGCAATGTAAGCTGTATCTTCGTGGCAGCGGTCTACTCACCACCTAATGACGAACACGGTGAGGAACTTATCCAGTACCTCCTGCAATGCATGGACGCTATCAAAACTAAACATCCTCAGGCCGGATTTATTGTTCTCGGCGACTTCAACCGACTGGACATTCGCCAACTTAGTTCCGGTAACGATATGCGTCAGGTTGTCAACTTACCGACCCGAGAGGAAGCAGTGCTCGATAAGATCCTGACTAACTTTGGAAAGATGTATACCACTCCCAGAATCTTATCACCCATCGGTTCTTCAGACCATAACTGCGTACTCTGGGTCCCCAAAGCCAAAAACAAAAGTCAAAAGAATGAAACGGTTAAACGAGTCATTCGCCCCATGAAAGACTCTGATCTTCGTAGTTTTGGACGGTGGATCTCACAGCATGAGTGGTTGGAGATCCTCGAAGACAACAATGTTCAATCTGCCTGTGACACCTTTTATGACCAGCTAACCGATCAGATGAATAACTACTTCCCTCTCAAGGTGATAGAAATGCACGAGCGAGATAAAGCCTGGGTCACACCACACCTTAAATCCCTCATTCAGAAGCGAGAAAGGGCATTTCCTAGCAACAACAAGGACATCTGGAAGTCTCTCCGAAATAAAATTCAGAAAGAAATTACACGTTTGAAAGATAGGTTCTACAGAGAAAGAGTCCAACAACTAAAACTTGAAAACCCATCCAGCTGGTACAAACATCTGAAAATGATGACCGGTAAAAGAAACGCACAACTGGACATCATCGATGACTCGCGTGATGATGAATCCCCCGACAAATCTGATGCAGAAAAGGCTGAAGAAATAAAGACTTTCTTCTCCTCCGTCAACAATGATATTCCTCCTCTCAACCTGCATGACCTGCCAGCCTACCTACCCTCCTCAGCAGCACCACAAACCATCTATCCGTGGGAAGTTTTCAGAGAGCTGAAGAAAATCAAGCCTGGCAAGTCCTGCTGACCGGACGGGATATCAGCTCGACTAATCCGCGAATTTGCCTGGGAAATAGCTACCCCTTTGTGCCACATCCTAAACCTGTCGTACAAATCTGGCACTGTCCCCGACCAGTGGAAGAAGGCCATTCTAGTCCCAATCCCGAAGGAATCTCCACCGGTTACACTTGATAAATTGCGCCCCATATCACTAACGGACCACTTTGCAAAAGTCGCGGAACTATTTATTGCAAGACAGCTTCTTTCAGACATCAAGTCCCACCTCGACCCTAAACAATATGGCAGCCTACCAGGTCAGTCAACTACCCATTGTTTAGTCGACCTAGTAAACTTTCTCGCCAAAAACGCAGAACGCCCGAACAACGTCTCTACCGTAATTTGCACCGATTTCAGCAAAGCTTTCGATAGAGTGTGTCACACTGCCGCAATCAGGAAAATTATCGAGCTCGGCGCGCGCCCGTCGATTGTTCCCTGGCTGTGTAGTTTTCTGACGGATCGCCAGTACAGCGTTCGTTTCAAGGGCACGCAATCGTCATGGCAACCAGTCGAGGCCGGGGTACCGCAAGGCACTCGTTTGGGGCCCATACTCTTCCTTGCCTTAATCGATGACGTCATGCGTGATCAACCGACGACGCACTGGAAGTACGTCGATGATATGTCTATCGCAATCTCGCACAACCCACGTGATCAGTCAGGAGCAGACCAGTTACGTCACGCCCTTTTGGCTCTCGAGAACTGGTGTCGAGAAAACTATGTTAAACTTAACGCCAAAAAGTGCGTCACCTTCCAAGTTTCTTTCAATAGAGCCATTGTCCCACAAGCGGAAATCCGTCTTAGTGATGAGAATCTAGAGCAAGTGAATGAAACAAAGATTCTTGGTGTAATAGTGCAGGACAATTTGAAGTGGGGCGCACACGTGGAAAACATTGTCTCTCGCGCGAGCAGTCGACTTTTCATGTTGCGAACATTGAAAGCATTCTCTTGTCCAATAGAAGATCTCGTTACTGTGTTCACGGGGTTTATCCGACCTGTTTTGGAGTACGCGTGCCCTGTGTGGCACAGTTCTCTCACCCAATCACAAAACAATAGCATCGAAAACATACAAAAGAGAGCTTTGAGGATTATTCTGTCTAGCCGGTATTGTTCATACGAGAACGCTCTCTCAACCACCAACTTGCAAACTCATTCTAGCCGCCGGGAACAGCTGTGTCTGTCCTTTGCCCGCAAAACTTTCAAGACGGACACGGGAGAATGGTTCACACCCGTAGTACAAACTAGAAACTTAAGAAACCACCGAGTGTGTGTCGAACCTAAATCCAAAACGAACAGATACAAAAACAGTCCCATCCCATTCTTTGCTAGTCTGTTAAACAAGAATGGATGTTAAACATGACACGGTGTTTTTTACCTAGTAGTATTTATGATCATACATGGAATGTGCTTTAATTATTAATTATTTATTATTCATAATAACTTTATTTTGTATAACTTTTCTTTGCGTAATTCTAATCATGTTATTTTCCGCAATATACTTTATTTAATGTATGTGCAACCTTTTCTCTCTGTAATACCTATTTAAAATAATTGGATGCGGCTTTCTAAAAATAAATGTAATATAGTTGCAATACCGCCACTTGATTTTGTACTTGCCATTAGGCATGTTGTTTATAATATACATGCATATAATTGCGCAACATTTTCTCTCTGCAATAACCCTTAAATGATTTTAAAATCTGACACTTTTATAAATAATTAAAATAATTGGATGCGGCTTTCTAGAAATAAATGTAATATAGTTGCAATACTGCCATTTGGAATTTTTATTTGCACATTAGGCATATAGCTTATAATATATATATATATTTTTTTAAAACTTAATTGTATACCTAGTTTATAGTTGTTCTACTCATACACCCTTTGATACAAGTAAATGCATTTATTTATTTGAGATATACATGTATTATTGCATGACTGTATATAAATATATTATAGTTGTAATACTGGATGCATCATGAAAACATGTTTGTTATAATGCGGTCTGTAAGATTACTTTCTCTAAATTTATGATTACAACCCATTAATTTGATAAGACCAAATGTGCTATATAGTTTTTTTTTTTTTTTTTACGTAATTTGAATTATGATACTTTCCACGATATACTTTATTTAATGTTTGTGCAACCCTTTCTCTCTGTAATTATCCCTGAATTATTTTAAAATTGGCTACTTTTATAAAAAATTAAATGTGGCTTTCAAAAACAAAAAATGTACTGTAATAATATAGTTGTAATACCGCCATTTGAATTTTTATTTGCACATTAGGCATATTGCTTATAATATGTTAATATAATTGATTTAAACTTAATTGGATACATATTTTACAGTTGTACTACTCACATACTCTTTGATACAACTAAATGCATTTATTTATTTATTTATTTGAGATATATTACTGTATGACTGTATATAGATATATTTTAGTTGTAATAATGGATGCATCATAAATACATGTTTATTATAAAGAGGTCAATATGATTACTTGCTATTAATTTATGATTAAGTTGATAATACATAACATGCTTTACTTACTTAATAATTATATACACGTACATTATTTTGTATTAGTTTCCTCTGCACAATTTCGATAATGATAATTTTCCTTGTTGATATAGTATGTATTTTACTTTAAATTTGTATTATTTTAGTATAATGTTGTTTGATGTATATTATGTATTTTTTACACTGTAAATGCTACACAATTTAGCCGTATGGCTACGAGTTTGCATAAATAAAATAAACCTTTCAAAACTTTCAATAAGGAAGTTGAAGATGTATGGGATTAATGATAGACTGTTATTATGGATATCATCTTTTCTTTCTAATAGATCTTTTAAAGTGAGAGTTAATGGAGAAATGTCTAATCATTTTGTTGTTGATAGAGGCTTGCCTCAAGGAAGTGTAATATGTCCTTTAATTGTTGTTTAATATTTTGGTTAGTGATATAACAAAAGTGATATCGGTTGCTACTATGTCTGTATATGCTGACGATATTGCTTTTTGGATCCCTTGTAAAAAGTTGAAATTATTTTTCAGTCTTGTATTAATACTCTGTACGAATGGAGTAAGGTGTGGAAAATGACCTTTTCAGCAGAAAAGTCATGTTATATGTTATTTACTAATAAGAAAAGTAATTGTGGAATGAATTTATGTATAAATGGTTTGAAATTAAACCAAGTACAGGAGTATAAATATTTGGGAGTATTATTTGATAGTAAATTAACTTGGTCAAAACATATTGAGAAAGTAAAAGTAAGTTGTCAAAAAAGAATTAATATGATGAGATGCGTATCTGGTGCTTCATGGGGAAGTGATTTCTATGCTCTTAATTTGATGTATAAACACCTTATTCGACCTGTCATAGATTTTGCTGCAGAGGTGTATGGCTCTGCCTGCCAAACTCTAAAAACTTCTTTGGACTCTATACAATATCAATGTTTAAGGCTAGCTACTGGAGCCCTTCAAACGACATCTTTAGAGGCTCTGCAAGTGGAGTGTGGAGAGATGCCCTTAGAATTAAGGCGTCAGTTATTGACTGATAGATTGAAAAATAGAATTTTGAGTTCTTGTTTAAATCACCCCACAAGAGTATGTTTATTGGATTGTTGGCAATTTCATACACCAAAATGTGAAGAAAATATTAAATATCAATCTATAGCTGTTCGCACTTTAAAGTTGGAAGTAGAGGTAGATACTTTTTGTATAGCAGCACACCCTCCTTGGCATGTTATAGAACCGGAAGTTTTTTATGATATTCATAATAAAGTAAGTAAGTCAGATATGGTCGATCATCAAAGAATAGTTACTCAAGAAGTTATAAATACTCGCTGGATAAAATATTTAAGAATATATACTGATGCATCAAAAGAGATGGTAAATGGATCTACGGCAGTCGCTTTTTATATTCCTCAAATGAATGTATTATGTCACCCATTTCAATATGCCGAGCGGAACAAGTAGCCATGGTTATGGCATTAAATTGGATTGAAGATTTTCAACCGTGTTCAGATGTGGTAATATTAACGGACTCTTTGAGTAGTCTATATGAAATTGAAAATGTATCAAATGATAATATTGTGCAAGAAATAATGTTTCAAGTTGAAAAGTTGTATTATATGGGCATTAGTATATCTTTTGTATGGATTCCTTCACATTGTAATATTTATGGAAATGAAGTGGCTGACTCGTTGGCAAAAGCAGCCTTGAAAAGAGAATATATAGATATTTATGTCAAGAAATCATGTAGTGAAATATACGGAGCCCCTAAGGGGACGTGAAATGACACGATTTTTTTTTTTTTTTATCTCGGGGCCCCGACTTATTATCACGGGGCCCCGTGTTATTATCTCGGGGCCCCGACTTATTATCTCGTGGCCCCGACTTATTATCTCGGGGCCCCGACTTATTATCTCGTGGCCCCGACTTATTATCTCGGGGCCCCGACTTATTATCTCGGGGCCCCGACTTATTATCTCGGGGCCCCGACTTATTATCTCGGGGCCCCGACTTATTATCTCGTGGCCCCGACTTATTATCTCGGGGCCCCGACTTATTATCTCGGGGCCCCGACTTATTATCTCGGGGCCCCGACTTATTATCTCGGGGCCCCGACTTATTATCTCGGGGCCCCGTGTTATTATCTCGGGGCCCCGACTTATTATCTCGGGGCCCCGACTTAAAATGTAACTATAAATTCAGATTGGCGTAGCCAAGGGGGGGGGGGGGGGGGCTGTTTAATAAGGCTCTGTATAGAATAAAGATGCAACAAAGGTATATCAGATTGGCGTAGCCAGGGGGGGGGGGGAGGTGCCTGTTTAATAAGGCTCTGTATAGAATAAAGATGCAACAAAGATATATCAGATTGGCGTAATGAAATAAATAAAATAAAATAAAATAAAGAGAAAATGTAACTATGAATTCAGATTGGCGTAGCCAAGGGGGGGGGGGGGGGCTGTTTAACAAGGCTCTTTATATAATAAAGATGCAACAAAAATATATCAGATTGGCGTAGCCGGGGGGGGGGGGGGGGGTGCCTTGCTTAATAAAATAAAATAAAATAAAGAGAAAATGTAACTATAAATTCAAATTTGGCGTAGCCCAAAGGGGGGGGGGGGGGAGGGTTTGTTTAATAAGGCTCTGTATATAATAAAGATATAACAAAACTATAATACCAGAATGGCGTAGCCGCGGGGGGGGGGGGGGGGGGGGAGGGAGCTTGCTTTCTAAAATAAAAAGCAAAACAAACCACAATTTCTGATTGGCGTAGCCACAATGGAGGCGGGGGGGGGGGGGTGAGCTTGCTAAATAAAGGCTCTTTATTAAATAAAGAGAAAAATATAATTTGTTATTGGCGTAGCCAAGTGGGAAGAGGATGGGGGGGGGGGGGGCGGGTGGGGAGGGGAGGGGCTTGATCAATAAAATAAAAATGAAATGAGGGTGAGTAGTTGATGATGATGGTTATAAATTGCATTTTTAAACACAGTATATATGAAAAGGAAAAAATAATTTTGTAGATTTAAGGAGTTCGCGAAACCAATCACTATTCACTCTGCACTGCACTCTAATCTTTACACTCTCTTTCATCTGTCTCCTCTTCTCCTTCTGAAGGGGCGGTATCACTTCAAGCTCTGCTTAAGATATCTGTCTTATCCCCTTTCCATTTATTTTTAAAGTGGATTTAAAATATGCTAGGTATATCCCCTTATCCCCTCCCGACACTAGTCACATTATAACCCTACAAACAAGGTGGTCATAATTATATACTCCTTTATATTCACGTATCCAGCCCCCGCCCCTTTGGTTACCCGTAGACATCCAGAAACAATTAGTATGCCCCCCCCCCCCCCCATATTCCCCTCACGACAGCAGTCCCATTCTTTGTCCATATTTGACCAGAGGGGATCCAACAATTAAGGATGGATCCCCAGTCTTTTGAGAGGGTCTTTAAAGCGATTGGCGGTGCCCCTAAGCTTTGGGTATGATCAGAGGGGGCTACAACAAATTAGAACGGAGCCCCCGGTCTTCTAAGAGGGTCCAATGAAGCAGTGGGCGGTGCCCCTATGTTTTATTCATGCTCTGAGGGGGCTCCCCAACATAAAGATCGAGCCCCCAGTCTTCTAAGAGGGGTCCCCACAGTTATGGGCAGTGCCCTCTAGCTTTGACCATGCCCCTAGGGGGCTCCAATTATATGTATAAAAATAAAATAAACTACAATTTCTGATTGGCGTAGCGAAGGGGAGGGAGGGGGGGGGCTGCTTAATACATGCTCTAGTTAAACAAAGAGAAAACAAAACTATTATTTCAGATTGGCGTAGCCAAGGGGGAAGAGAGATGGAGGGAGGGGAAGGGCTTGATTAATAAAATAATAAAAAACTACAATTTCTGATTAGCGTAGCCAGGGGGGGGGGGGGGGGGGGGGGGGCATGTTTAATAAGGATCTTTGTTAAATAAAGATAAGAAATAATTATGATTGCTTAATAAAAAATAATAAAACAACTACTACAATTTCGGATCGATGACAAGGAAATATATACCAATAAATGTGTTTTATAGGAGTATATAGCAATACAAAAAATTAAATTAAATACTTAGACCGACTGGGGCCAGGTAGGGACCTATGTATTTCGATTTATTGATTATCAATTGACATCTGACAAGTGGTGGCCTCCTGGCCCCAGCCGTTTCATTGCTTTAAAAACGATGTCAAGGAGATATATACAGATAAATGTATTTTATTGGAGTATATAGCAATACAAAAAATAAAATAAAATACTTAGACGACTGGGGCCAGGTAGGGACCTATGTATTTCGATTTATTGATTATCAATTGACATCTGAGCAGTGGTGGCTTCCTGGCCCCAGCCGTTTCATTGTATATAGCAATGGTAGGTATGGATAAGGGAATAATATAAAGCATTTTATGTTACCTCCTTGGTTTTAGGGTTAACTTAAATATGAACAGAGAATGGGACTAGTGTTGGGCGGAGGGATGGGGGAGGGCATAGCCATGTTTTATGGATGGCTAGGGGTTACCCCCTTGGGTTTAGGATTTTAATTAAATATGAACAGATTATGGGACTAGTATCGGGAGGGGGGAAGGAGGAGGGAAGAACAATGTTTCATGGATGGCTATGGGTAGCCAGGGGGGGGGGGTGGGGGCTGGAAAAGGGGATATAAAGGAGTATTATGTTACCTCCTTGGTATCAGGGTTTTTATTTAAATGGGTGGCTAGGGGGAGCGAAGGGGGGGGGGGTAGCTTGGGGGCACTGCCCATCGCTGTATGGACCCTCTCAGAAGCCTGGGGGCTCCGTCCTTATGTTGGATAGCTCCTCAAAGCATTAATAAAGAACATTGTCGGGAGGGGGAAGGGGAGGGCATAACAATGTTTCATGGGGGGGGGGGGGGGCTGGAAAGTGGGATATAAAGGAGTAGTATGTTACCTCCTTGGTTTTAGAACCCTAGGAACATGGTCAAAGCTGGAGAGCACTACCCATAACTGTGGGGACCTTCTTAGAAGACTGGGGGCTCGGTCCTTATGTTGTGGAGCCCCCTCAGAGCATGAATAAAGTATATGGGCACCACCCACTGCTTTATAGACCCTTTTATAAGACCGGGGGCTCCGTTATTTGTTGTAGCCCACTCTGATCATACCCAAAGCTTAGGGGCACCGCCAATTGCTTTCAAGACCCTCTGAAAGACTGGGGGCTACGTTCTTATGTTGGAGAGCCCCCTCAGAGCATGAATAAAGTCTAGGGGCCAACATGTATATAATTGGAGCCCCCTGCTAGAGGGCACTGCCCATAACTGTGGGGACCCTCTTAGAAGACTGGGGGCTCGGTCTTTATGTTGGGGAGCCCCCTCAGAGCATGAATAAAGTCTAGGGGCAACATACATATAATTGGAGCCCCCTACGGGCATGGTCAAAGCTAGAGGGCACTGCCCATAACTGCGGGGACCCTCTTAGAAGACTGGGGGCTCGGTCTTTATGTTGAGGAGCCCCCTCAGAGCATGAATAAAGTCTAGGGGCAACATACATATAATTGGAGCCTCCTAGGAGCATGGTCAAAACTAGAGGGCACTGCCCACAGTGGGGACCCTCTTAGAAGACTGGGGGCTCGGTCTTTATGTTGGGGAGCCCCCTCAGAGCATGAATAAAGTCTAGGGGCAACAAACATATAATTGGAGCCTCCTAGGAGCATGGTCAAAACTAGAGGGCACTGCCCATAACTGTGGGGACCCTCTTAGAAGACTGGGGGCTCGGTCTTTATGTTGGGGAGCCCCCTCAGAGTATGAATAAAGTCTAGGGGCAACATACATATAATTGGAGCCCCCTAGGGGCATGGTCAAAGCTAGAGGGCACTGCCCATAACTGTGGGGACCCTCTTAGAAGACTGGGGGCTCGATCTTTATGTTGGGGAGCCCCCTCAGAGCATGAATAAAACATAGGGGCACCGCCCACTGCTTTATGGACCCTCTTAGAAGACCGGGGGCTCCGTTCTAATTTGTTGTAGCCCCCTCTGATCATACCCAAAGCTTAGGGGCACCGCCAATCGCTTTAAAGACCCTCTCAAAAGACTGGGGATCCATCAGAAATTGTGGTTTGTTTTGCTTTTTATTTTAGAAAGCAAGCTCCCCCCCCCCCGCGGCTACGCCATTCTGGTATTATAATTTTGTTATATCTTTATTATATACAGAGCCTTATTAAACAAACCTCCCCCCCCCCTCCCCCCCTGGCTACGCCAATCTGAATATATAGTTACATTTTCTCTTTATTTTATTTTATTTTATTAAGCAAGGCACCCCCCCCCCCCCCCCCCCGGCTACACCAATCTGATATATTTTTGTTGCATCTTTATTATACAGAGCCTTATTAAACAAGCCCCCCCCCCCTTGGCTACGCCAATCTGAATTTATACTTACATTGTCTCTTTATTTTCTTTTATTTGATTATGCAAGGCACCCCCCCCCCCCCTGGCTACGCCAATCTGATATATCTTTGTTGCATCTTTATTCTATAAAGAGCCTCGTTAAACAGCCCCCCCCCCCCCCTTGGCTACGCCAATCTGAATGTATACTTACATTGTCTCTTTATTGTCTTTTATTTGATTATGCAAGGCACCCCCCCCCCCCC
This sequence comes from Echinarachnius parma, assembly GCA_037951105.1. NCBI lineage: Eukaryota > Metazoa > Echinodermata > Echinoidea > Clypeasteroida > Echinarachniidae > Echinarachnius > Echinarachnius parma. Next base: position 617 of record JBAMJV010003999.1, on the reverse strand, counting down.
CCCTCTGGCTACGCCAATCTGATATATCTTTGTTGCATCTTTATTCTATATTTAAGAGCCTTGTTAAACAGGCCCCCCCCCCCTTGGCTACGCCAATCTGAATGTATACTTACATTGTCTCTTTATTTTATTATGCAAGGTACCCCCCCCCCCCCTACGCCAATCTGATATATCTTTGTTGCATCTTTATTCTATAAAGAGCCTTATTAAACAGGCACCCCCCCCCCCCCCTGGCTACGCCAATCTGATATATCTTTGTTGCATCTTTATTCTATACAGAGCCTTATTAAACAGCCCCCCCCCCCCCCCTTGGCTACGCCAATCTGAATTTATAGTTACATTTTCTCTTTATTTTATTTTATTTTATTATGCAAGGAACTCCCCCCCCCCCCCCCTGGCTACGCCAATCTGATATATTAGTTTTGTTGTATCTTTCTTCAATACAGAAGATCAGCCCCCCCCCCCCCCACACCACCCACCAACAACACAGGAACAGGCATAATAATAACGAAAAAACAACTCTGTATCGATCAAGTCAATTCTGTTTTATTCAATACAAATTGGCAACTTATCTTCCGTGTCTGATCCTCAATTCATGGTAGCTTTTCAGTTCATGG